>NIPM01000080.1:406239-423787 GCA_002738285.1 Holacanthella duospinosa | reverse complement strand
GGAATAATTTGTTCGTCTTAGCCGAGGTAGTTTTAATTTACCATTACTTTATAATAGTAAGTTGTTGTGGAGACTAAAAATGACTAAAAATATATCATTCGTTCATTTTTTGTCGAATTTCAATGTTTGAAAACTCATTCAAAAGAAGTTATTCATTAAATTTTGTAAGAAAAAAGGTGGAGATTCTTTAAAAATTGATCGATTAATTGGTGTTCGTGTTAACCGAGGTAAAAAAGCATGTACCTTGTGGACTGGGACCACGGAAAAGCGTTCGTGGTAGCCGAGGGTTCGGCTTAACCGAGTTCGGCTTAACCATTCCATTTATACACAAATTCCCTATCTCAGGGCGCGGACCGGACCAAGTGGTTCGTGGTAACCGAGGGTCCGTGGTAACCGGGGTCGGCTTATCCGAGGTTTACTGTATTATAAAGTAATGGTAAATTAAAACTACCTCGGCTAAGACGAACAAATTATTCCCCAAGTTGTATGTTCGGCTTACGCTTAAGCCGAACCTCGGTTACCACGAACCATATTTTCCGGTCCCTTGAAATCCGGCTTATCCGAGGTTTACTGTAGTCAAAATTCTTTTCTTGGTTATAAAGATATTGATACAGGAGGTATTTTGCGTCTAACATCTTGAACCAACGTGCAAGTACATCTCGGAAAAGTTTCAAACAGAAATGTCAGGAGGAGTTGCTCAATCTTCAATTATTGTAAAACTGGGAGTCATGTTTGAAGAGATGTCGAGAAGTTTCATAAATTTGCAAGGTATCGAGCTTTGTTAAAAAAGAAAGGTGTTGCCCGTATCTTCAGAATAATGGCGATAGACTGTAGTGAGTACGATTGCAGAGAAAGATGCGTGCATATAAAATAAAACAAACAAACCAGTATCCAGTTCGCCGTGTTCTGATACAACTTTTAATGTCAAATGTTTTGTAAATTGGCAAACACACTTAATCTCACTGGTTATATAATCTCATTCCGGAATCCCTTTAACCATACTCCACATTTAATCTAACTTAGAAATGAGAGGCCCATTAACCCAAACAATCTCAATTATTCCAACAGTGATCAATTTTTTCTCCAAAGATTCGCTTTCTAGAATCACTATTGGCGAAATTACCATCAGACTTTTAGTACAATTAGGAAATTTAATTTTTGCATTCCAACTATGATGTTTTGCTACAAAAACTAGTGCGGCTTATAGGCGGGTGCGGCCTTTCTCCAAATTGGACACCCACCAAAAAAGTGTGGCTTATGCGCGGGTGCGTCCAATACACGAGGGCGGCTTTTCCGCGAGGTTTAAGGTAATTATGATACAGTATTTTCCACAGTAAAATTTACTGATTGTGAGTCTAGCCAAACTTGCTTAAGGTAATTACACTCTAACCAGTATTTTTGGAACCACTGGAAGTTACTTTTAACCCATGCTCTTTGCTGGAGAAAGCGTGGTGACATGAATTATTGTCAATTGAACTCAATAAACCAAGTTTTTTTGGGTGATAGTGTTTACGGTTTCAGAAATATTATGCGAAAGTAGAAAGGAGAATTTTTTTAATCAAGTCTGCGACAACTAGAAAAAAAGTTATGATTTTTTGAAAATTGTAATTTCGGAACAACCGTTTTTGATACCTAACTTCTTATGTACATTGTCCACACTTTCTACAGCAAACAGCATAGGTCAAAAGTAACTTCCATTCGGCCCAAAACTACTGGTTGGAGTGTATGCGCTTATAAACAAAAACTAGTGGATTCTTAAGTAAGACACGGTAATTAAATTAAATACCTGCTAATCTTCTTCTGGATTATCCCATAGCTTACGGATTCATCTGTGTAACTTCTGGCTAGGCTCAAGTTTAGACTACAACATTTACATGTAAATTTCCATGAAGGCAAAAATTGAGTTTCGGGAGAAAAATAAAAAAACTAGGTCAGAGTTGACGTATATGGCTCATCTTCGAACTTGTCCGTTCCTAGTGCATGAGCTATCGATTAGTGAAAACCGCATCTCGATCCGTTAATTAGTTTTTGAGTTAGAGCACCGACGAACGGACGGACAAGACAGATCTATAATGTGTTTGCAACACATAATAACTGTCGATACGCAAGAAAACATCAATGGGCGGACGCAATCGCGTGTACCAAATGTTGGTACGGACGAACGCAAATTTGGCTTCAGTTAAGGCTCATTTTCTAATTAATCATTTTAAGTATTTTTGTCTGCATAACAACCCTGGTGAGGGATTAGTCTTTCTGTACTAACATTTGGTTTATAGGATTGTGTGATAGCCCACCGATCATTCTATGCGTTACGACAATACAAATAGCATAATGTTTTAAATTAACGCAATTATGAACGTTAATATGTTTGTTTGTTTTAAATAGTATAGTTATAGTATATTTAAATGTTCAAATATACTAATGATTATAGAGCTATTCTACATGATATAAGCCAAAAATCTTAAATTGTTTAAAACTTATCCATATGATAAGATCTGTGGAGAACTGGCGTGATTTGTGTAATGGTGTGGTGAGTGGATGAGAGCGTCGTAAGGGGATGTCTGTGGGTAAAACTGGCAATGTGCTCCTGCCAAAGTTTGAATAACACTAACATTGTTGCCATTACTGTTCGGATGATGGGAGTGAGTATGGATTTCATTCGGATGGGAGTGTGAGATACCATTAACTGGAATGTGATTGGTTGAGCGTGGAGTGATGGTCACGTGAGTAAGTGTGGAGTGTAGTGTGGATGTAGCGTGGTTCTCTTTCCGTGTTAACGGGATATGACGTCCTAAATCCAATAGACTCATGCGCCCGTCCACAAAGGATTTTCTAAGTTTTAGTTTCTTCGTCGAATTTGGTCGGAAACCCATGAGTGGCTTCAAATCCATATTAGAATCATGTCCACTCTTTTCGTGTCCATGAATCCCAATGTGCGGGCTTGGTAGTCCAATATTTCCACTAAATCCATCGTTTCCTTCCCTAAAATCAGATAATAATTTGTTAAATTCAAACTGGTACAAAAAAATGGATTGTACTGTAAAAATTAAAATTTCTTATAGAAATATTAGTAAAATAAATAATTATTGCTTTATTAAGCGTCAGATTGCAGATTGTGAGGGATGATAGACAAAATGCACAGGTTGCATTTGGATTTGACCTGCCTGATCATTTGAAACCAACGTCGTCGAACTTGTAATTTTATATAATGGTAATTAATTACAGTAATGTCAACTGTCTAGATCAAAGATTTACTTCATGACAACACTTGTCTCAAATTTCTACGGAAGTTGAGCCATTTGTTTGGCTAGGCTATTAAGCTCGTCATACTTGTACACTATGCCAATAGTTAACTATAAAGTAATTTTCACACAATTTAACCTTTGACCTTCTAAACAAAAGGTTTAGTATTGACTGCTACTTATTTAGTAAAGTATTACCAAAAATTACATCAAGCCAACCCCACATAGAATGTTTTTTGCATGGAATTGTTTTTTCTAAGACAACGTAGGAAGTTATTTTAGTATTATATGGACAGGATTTTTTGATGAACATTTTTGATATTTGATATTTATAAACTCATATTTATTTGCCACGAAAACATTGAAGAAATTTTCACTTAAATTATAATTTTAACTAATCGGCAATAGTGCATGCGAAATTGTATAATAAAAATAAGTTTTTTTTTTAATTTTTATCATTGACGTCTTAAGTGCTGGCATGGTGGTCAAAAAAATTTTGTATCCCAATAATTGTTGATTTGTACTAATTTCCAAAAACAAAATTTATAAGAATATTTTATGTTTTTACTTTGATTTCTACTTGACGTTTAGTACATAATCATTCATATTTTTTAAATATTTTCAAGTTAATCAATGACATAAACCCAAATAGAGATACTAGTAAGTAGTAAAATAAGGGCCTTGGACTGTTAGATTGTATTGGTGAAACCCTTAAGTTATTTAATGAGAATGAGAAAGTGAGTTTTTGAGGAAGAAAGTGTAGTAGGTAATATTTTCCAAGAAAGTGAATGAAATGGTCGGTATAGTGAGTTAATAGTTAATCAAGGGAGAAGGGAAAGGGATGTGAAGTCCCATTAATCATCCTCAGATCGTTCACTACCCTTTCTATGAGACACAGATGTTTCCAAAGGCCCAACCACTGCTCTCCAACACTCCAAGGTCCCAAACATCTGAGATGTCTGTCTGGGAATCGGTCTGTTTATGAGCCCTTAAGTCTCTATCGTGCGAGGGACACCGCGGATCCCATGTTCTTGGCCAAATAACCTCTTTCGGCATCTGTAACAATATCTCACAGAATCTAGAACAGACTCTTTTAACTACAACACCAAAAAAGCCGGTAGAAATGTGGTCAACTCATTATTCATCCTCAAAATTGACACAGTTTTACCGAGTTGTTAGAAAATACGGACCAGTGTCCAGAAACGACATATTCCACACTACTCTGTTCAAGTTTGGTTTAGTCTACAGATCTACTTTTGCTTATGTCCATTTGAAAAAAAAAATATTTCTTTCATGCTCTACCATTAGAATCAACATGTGCATTTGGCACAGGTTAATTTAATTTAAATTTTGATTATTTATGGAGTGCAGAATCATTAGAATGTGAAAAATATCAAGCTGGTTTGTGAAAATATTCTAATAGCNATTCCACACTACTCTGTTCAAGTTTGGTTTAGTCTACAGATCTACTTTTGCTTATGTCCATTTGAAAAAAAAAATTATTTCTTTCATGCTCTACCATTAGAATCAACATGTACATTTGGCACAGGTTAATTTAATTTAAATTTTGATTATGTATGGAGTGCAGAATCATTAGAATGTGAAAAATATCAAGCTGGTTTGTGAAAATATTCTAATAGATACTTTGGTAATTAAATTTTTAAACTGATTACTCACCTAGTCTGGGGCGTCCTGTCTCTCTGTCTTTTATTTTTGAACCAATTGGAAACTTGAATAGAAGTAAGTCCTGTCATTTCAGAAAGTGCTTTCTTCTCATTGGGCGTTGGATATCGACATCTGATATAACAGTCTTTTAAAGCTTCCCGCGCTCGATCTTTAAAACAATAGGTTGTCTTCTCACCGTCCCAGATTGTTTTTGGTAATTGAAATTTGTTACGAATTCGGTATTTGTCAACAGCACCAAGACACCGCCCACGTACATTTTCTTGCTCTTTGTAATGAGCTTGGTACCATAGCTCTTGAAGTTCTGCGTGATACCTAAAATTAAGTAGTAACAATTGAAATCCTTTCAATGTATCAATATAACCAAAGAATTCATGCGATGTTAACTTATTCTAATTGTCTTGCTACTAAAACTTGCTTGCTTGAAATTTTTAAAAATTCATTTTGTCTAAAAAGCTTTAATATATTTAGTAAGTAGTTTAACAGGCTTACTTTAGGGAGTAGTTGTAAGATTGCATAAGTTTATACATCTCTGTGAACAATTGACGATAGAAGAGAACATGGACTTTTGCCCTGAGAACCGGCTCTGACCCTATATGGAGTGACCGCGGAATAGATTTCAAAAAATCATCCAATCGTTTCACGTCTTTACGCTGGAGCATCGCTTCACAGATACACTCAATCTGCAATACTTAGACAAAGTTTTACATTTAAAATTTTTCTCATTTTACAATAAAAATTAGTGAGAATTCACAAACTATTTTATTCAAAATCCGTAGACTGCAGGTATACAAATTGACATGATTCAGAATATTATATATCAGGATATTATTATGAATTGAAATCAAAACTAATTTCACTCTACCATTAACTCAATTCAATTATTGAACTGAGGATCCATAAATTTGTCTCAAGGTCAGCTATAAGAAAACTTCTCGGTATATCACTTTAACCTTCAGAGGTGATCAAATAAAACCATCTCAAGATTCAATTTAATAATATTTAATGAATCTCGATATGGCAATTGATTTTGTTCCATATCGTACGTCGATATGGAACAACATTTGATTTGATTTAATAATTTTCTTATTCCCACCAAATTTTGATGAATTCTGAATTGAGCGGTAAATTTGAATTTTAAAAGATAGGCTGCCTAACAAAGAATGGAATCGGTAGTTCAGACTTCCATTGCTGTACAGAATTATAGACGAGCGAGAAAGTACTTTTGACCCGTTCTCTTTGCTGGAGAAAAATATAAGACTTAAATTATATCCAAGTTTTTCTCTACTAGGAATCATATTTTAGGTTCAAATGATATTTTAACATGAAAGAGCATGCAAAAGTATAGAGGGAAAGTTTTTAATTAAGTAAAAATTTTGATTTAAGATTATTTATTAACATTATAAGAAAATAGATATGAAAAGATGATACAGCGCAACCATAATTAAAGTTTTCACTACCTAAATTCTAATTATTTTCGCTTAGCTTAATGAATCAAAATTCTACCGAAACAGAAGTAGAGTAGTTATTAAAAAATAATTACGCATTAATAAAAAATATAACCTATTTCTAAGACACTATAAGTAAAGGATAGGCGTCTAATAATATTTGAAAATACCTGTTTTGACTACTTTTGGCCCTTTTATCCTAATGAGTAATGACTTAATTAATAAATCTGCCTCTATACCTTCGCATGCATTTTCATGTAAATTTTCTTTCAATATAATTTAGACAGAAAATTTTGTTTTCTAGTATAGAAAAACTTGAATATTATTTTAAGAGGACCGAGCAAAAGTAGTTCCTAGCTAGTCTATAACTCTTTCCAGCACTGTATAATATCGTCTATAAAATGTTCAATATTTGTACATAGATTATTAAAATTTTAATTCGAAAAATACCGGTTGACTTTTTTGTTAAAAAAATTATTAATTGAACTGAAAATCCCAATGTGAAACCATAAAATTTTCAACAACAAGTTTAGTCTATTTTAAACTCCCCAGAATTTCATAAATGATCACATAAACAATTGAAAGTGAGGTCAAACTGTACTCATAATTTCCATAAATTAAAAATTAAAACTTTTTATAAACTTCATTTTGGAAACAGTGAAAAGTCTTACATTTTATAATTTTCTGAAATCCTATCAACTTTGATTTGTTCCAAGTCGATGTCTTGTGAAAGTGGAAGTCAGAACTTCAATAACTTTAATAAATTTGTATGATTAACTATAAAAAAAATCAAAATTATCAAAAAAAGAAATTTTTTAATTCAGTATTCAGAGTATTAATTTAAAATTACTTTGTACTACTTTTGACATTTTCATACTGTCAAATTGAATAATAATTTCCGTGACCTATTTGTTTATACTAATACTTTAAGGAAGAAAGAAAATTATAATTGTCATCTTAAAATTTTTAAGTTTTCTCAGTCTCTTAACATGAATTCTTCCAATTTGTAAATATAATATTCAATCTGGGTAAAAGCCGGTTATCATTTTTACATCAAGTTTTGAGCCACTACTTATATAAACCTTGGTGTTGGATAATTATTTTGTTGCGATATCCTTTTAAACTTGAGCCTACTATTACTCAACCCATCAGACGTTAATATTTACTACTAATAAATAACCATTAATAATTAATCAATGTATTTTCTCTTGTCAGATGATTCATTACTAGGTTTTGCACTCATAGAGAGTGAAAATAGGAAACAATGAAGTGAAATAAATTTAACTATATTTGAAACGAGATTATGGCGCTAATGTGTCTGGAGTCGAGACACAATAAATAGTCTCGTAAAAAATTGCAAAAGTGCATATGAGGTTAAAAAAAGAGTAAGAAATAGAATGAAGAGGTCATGATTCATGATTAATTTGAACTTCCTTTATGTCCTTCGCACCGCCTAACCTAATAATAATGAAATTAATTCTTTCATGCAATGGAAAGCAGTTGTCATTTTGTAATAAAAAGTTTAAAATAACAAAATCTCATTCTACTGATTAAGAAAAGTTAAAATGTCTGAATCTAGTTTTAATAATAAACTCCCAAAATTAAACTCTCACCTGTGTCAGAGAAAGTGAAGACTTCCCTATTGCCACCCGCTGTTGGTTCGAATTCTCATCAATATTATCCAAATTCTTCAAATTTTCTCCACTTTCTCTCTGAAAATGACTACTACTGCTATGAATTGGTGAAATTTCATATTTGAGTTGTGTCTGTGTCAGAGTCTCATGTATACTTTGTGCATATAGTGGATTGGTTGTATAAGACCCTTCGATACAAGACGAGAGGACGCTAACATAGCGTTGTGGAACAGAAACATGATGATGGGGCATATTGAGATTGTGGTTATGGTGATCATTGTTGTTATTGTTGTTAGTCAAGAGAATCTCATAAGATGAAGTCATGTGTGGAATTGGAGGAGTCATAGAATTTGACCCAGTTCGACTTGTTGAAATTTGTTCAGAAGATGATGTACTTTCTCCAGATGATCCAATTGGAGAGTCCATGATGATAACATATATGGCACAAATTTCCTATAGGAACCAATCAAAATCATTCTATCAACTCATCCATTTCGGTATCCAATTTATTCCTAATTTAAATAAAAAATCTCTACGCTATACTTACCAAATCAAGAGGGTTATGGCCAGTGGTGTAAAATGATTTGGCTTGTTTCCGGTTTCAAAATATCTTGTTTTGAAATCCGAACATCGGAGTCACTTGTTGGTGTTTGAATTTTTCTACTAATGAAAAGAACTCTAGATCTTTTCTTCTGTGGCGTCGTGTTCAAAATCTGTCTCAAATAGGCTTTAGTGGGATGGAATCATATTAGAGTATATAGTGAGACTGGAGTAGAAGAAGTTTTGTCATGTCAACTAGAGCCGGATCATATAATTCAAAATTGAGAAGGTGGGAAAGAGGATGGTCCTAAAATGGGAGGTGAAGGAACCTCATTGGCTCCAAAGATTATAAAGGACGGACGGGATTTATCCACCGTTGGAGAAAATTTTCACCCAATCCCACACAAGAACAGTCCATCTTTCTCCGACCCAAAGGCAGATCCGGTTTCTATTATTTCAACTTGTTAATTAAGCATATCTAACATAAACTGCATCATTTTGGAACCCTTGATATCCTTTGGGACTTTATTCTCATTATGTCATGATCATGAATAATAAAATAAGACTTTGGAACTCCTCCACCAGAATTATCTCATCGTTTAAAATATTTTTCTGGAGAAAATTTATTTTTTAAAATCATCCCAATCAGAGAATTTAATAAAATTTTAATTTTCGATTTTAACTAGCTAAAATTAGAATATAGTTGAATTATTTTATTATCTATAGGTTCGAACTTATAAGCCGTGTTTTAATAATATGAAGGTATTCTGATAGTTGTGTCTGTCTGCCCATTCATCCGCCTATTCGTATGAAATTATTGATATTTCTACGACATTTGCCGAAATTAGTGCTTTTTATTGAACTAGAGTTTGAATTAGAAACTAAGAGATCAAAGTCATCTTTGTATTTTACCATTTACTAGTAAATAATATTAAATAAATATAGTCGTTGGCAAAATAGTACTGGTAAGTAAAGGTATAGATAGCTATTCAGAGGTTAGCTAGTGGTATAATTCCAATACTTTAGGTTTGTCTACCAGTTACTATCGTTTACATTGATGGTTCTAGCGGTTGTTACTACGATTTTGATAATAAATCATAGTTATGTTTAAATTTTCGCAAATATCTTAGGTAGATGTAGCTTATATCACTTATTAGGTAAAGTTAGATACCTAAGGTATAGAGTCATTGACATCTTAGGTAGGCATACTTTGATACTTATTATAAGTTTAGTCTACGAGAGGTTCTGGCGTTGATCTTGCTACTATTTTGTTTATTTGAGATATCAATTATAAAAACCTGTGTATAAAATATTTCACTGAGAAACTAAAATTATGAAATAGGGTAAGAAAGTTGAATGGGACTTTGTGAATAGTGTAAATGGTGATGGTCATGGTCATATCTAAATCAAGTAGTGAATATATAATTTGAGTTTATATTTTTGTTCCTCTGCGGCGTGGGTCGGAAGAATGAAGGGCTCCTAAGTTCCTTTGAGCTTGAAATGTCAACAAGGGTGTTCAAGGGCCTATTGAATTTGTTCTATTGAGCAAAAGGTGACAAGATGTTCTTTTCATTTCCCTTTGTCTGGATTATGTACTGGAGGTAATCACCCGATGCATAATCCCTACTCTTCCGTCCAAGGGACAAAACAAATAATTTCTAATCTTTACATCATGTGGGGACCCTTTCGAGTCTCCCGTTTTATCTCATCCCCATCACAATACAAATAATTTACTGGTATTTCTACTTATTCTTCTCTCAATACGTAATCCTAAAGTAATCACATTTTTACAAAAATCTTCCATAAATTCTCCTATTTTCTTTTAACTTTGTATATTTCATGGAATTAATCTAAAATATTTTCAGGTAATTCTATATAGTTGCTAACTGATTTATTACTTTTGCTGATTAGCACTTATGGATCAGTTTACTTTGAAATCTCACTTCATTATCAATCACTGACTGACACAATGGTACTCATTATCCCTTTTCCCAAAAAATCTGGTGACAATGTTTATCTTTTTAAAATTACAGAAAATATATCAATAATTCTTTTTTTGAAAATTGATCTTAGCAATTTCTTTTTTTTTTTCGAGTGAAGATAAATACTCATTTGAAACCCTTTAATTTGAAAATTTGGTATATTTTCGGTTATTTTTTTATATTTTCAAAACCTAAAAACCTCGATATAGTAAGTTTTGAGTAAAGAAGTAAAATATTTAGTCGAGCTAGGTCTCTGAAGCTAAGATTTCTGAAGAGAAAGAGTGCGAAAAGAAGTGTCATATTTCAATCGTTTAGAAGAATAGGCAGCTGCCTAGTTTCCCGGTCTCCTCTTACCCTCTCTCCGCTTTGGTTGGTTGGAATATTGGATTTTAGATTCTCTGAAGCCGAGGAAACATTGCATTCAAGCTCAGAGCAGGGTGTCAGGTAACCAATTTAATATGATTTCTACAGAGGATGCGATGCAACTCTCACTTTGTTCCCTTCTCTCAAAAGAGACGAAATTAGGATTCGAACGGAGAAAATGGTTTAATTAGTACTCGAGATTTGATGAAAGGTTGGATTTAATCACGGACATCCCATACACAACAATACTTCTCTCCAACAATAACTTTTCCCCAATTTTTATATCTACTTTCTCCCTCCATGACAGTAGCGACTCTGTCCTTTTGTCATTATGAGATTTTCTTTCGATATGCTATTCTATGTCTCCGTGATTGAAAGTTGGAGAACTTTGAGTGACAAGCTTTACAAGTTATATGTAGCATAAACAAGCTATAAAGCGTTGCCATAGGTGGAAACCTATGGCAACGCCAACACGAGTTCATTTGACAACATTGTCAATTTTGATTGATGTTGCACGACATTGGAGAGATTAATTATTGATATTCATCGACAGTGGTCGGCATCATGAACATTTCTCAACTTTAATCGACAGTGCTCGAGACTGATCGACGTTGATCGACCCTCACCTTGGTTGCAACCATTGGAGAATTTACTTAGACTTATAATCGAAAACTCAAGTAGAGGCAAAACGAATACTAACTACATCAGCCCTCAATTCGGTGGGAATCAAAAGAAAATATGCTGAAACAGGAATCGAAAAACAAAATGGAAGCAAAACATAGACACTAAGGGACTCTAACTAATAGCATCAACAGTAGTTTGATTGTGACTATATGAAAATTTGCATACACCAGTCTTGGAGAAGCCAAGTGAAGGTAAAACAAACAAGTCAATTTCTCTAATTATTGCCCCAAAGCATACAGGTTGTTTGGTTACGATGCCAAAATAAGCTTAGACTATACTGTGTGTAGTAATTTAAAGGCATATGGAAGGAACTTTTGGCCCCTTAAGTATGCACAGAATGATTATTATGCACTTTATGCTTAATTTTATAAGAGTATTTTCTCACGTTTTTAGTGCTTATTTTCGCATTTTTAAGCGCATGTATAAGCGTTATTACTCGTATTTTTTAGGGCATATAATCCGATCTTTTATAATATAGAACTACCAAAAATGCAAAAAATATTTACAAAAAGTACAAAAAAAAAAATTGAAAAAGTGCAAATAAATGCAAATTTTTTTAAGCTCTCAGTTGTTTAGAATAACTGTTTTCTTATCTAAAAGTGAATATTTCTACGGAATCACCAAAATTCTGTGAGAAAATTAAACTCTTCAATTAAATTATTCTTTTTCTACTTCAAAGTCAGAGCCTCCACTTGGTTACCGTGGAGTTGAATGGTTAGAACAATAAGTTGGAGTTTTCTTTTGTCAACGTATTCTGGGTCCTCTGTATAAGAAACTATCTGGAACTCAGAGCTGGACGTATAGGTAATTAATGATAGAGCTAACGAAGTTGGGGCTCTAGGTTTAGAAAAACTGTATTCTAAATTTTTGATATAGAGTTTAGATCCGGGATGGTAATGATGACACTTGGGATTAGTGAGATCTCATGTTAACGAAACGAAGGGACATAGAAAGAGTAAGTGAAAAGAGCAAATCTTCTCTAGTTTTCACCCTCCCTAGCTTTCTCTGCCAGAATTAAATAATTCATCTCCCTTGGAGTATAATCATACAATTGAAGGGATATTTTGGGATAATTTTTGTCACAGATAATTATGCACCATGGGACACCATAATGGCTTGGGTCTCTATTTGATATACTCGTGTCATGAACGCACAGGTGCACAACATTACTTTATGGTTTCTTCTCCCTTTGGTTAATAATCGGAAAGTTTATAGAAAATCTAGTTTATATATCTAATTAAATTAGAAAAGAAATCTTAAGCGCATCGGAGTTATGCATTATGGTCTTTCAATAAGTACAGTTGGGTGCAAGATCTTAGGCGCATGATTTCTTTTTAAAATAATTCTTGAATCAAAGTGTGGTATATCTGAGTATACTAACAGGGATGATGCTTGAAGTGTCTAGCAAATATGCTGGAAGTTTCAAATTTTAATTCTTAGTTGGCGGAATTAGAAANTTTTAAAATAATTCTTGAATCAAAGTGTGGTATATCTGAGTATACTAACAGGGATGATGCTTGAAGTGTCTAGCAGATATGCTGGAAGTTTCAAATTTTAATTCTTAAAGTTGGCGGAATTAGAACAAAAAAATTAAATTTTGGCTGGAGAAAGCTGGCGCAAATCTTTAGGCACAAACAGATTTTTTGTTTTGAAGCAGAATAAAGTGGTAAACTTGAAAGNAAAAAAATTAAATTTTGGCTGGAGAAAGCTGGCGCAAATCTTTAGGCACAAACAGATTTTTTGTTTTGAAGCAGAATAAAGTGGTAAACTTGAAAGGGAAAAGGTATCTAACTCTTACTTGAGCATCCCTTAGCAATAATTACTTAGAAAATTTCCACCGTAAGTGAAAGTGGCAATTTCTGAGATAACTTTTTCCGATTCAACTTTCAGTTTGAGTTCCTTAATATTTTTATTTTGTTTGCTACTAACATAAGCTGCACGAGATAAAGTTCCGCTAGATTTTCAATCGGATTTAAGCCCAAAATATTTAGTAATTTTATTTCGTTGGTAAACCTCTGTGGCATTTAAGACAACGTCCGATATCTTGCATGAAAATTTCTTGCCTTTGCGAATATTTGACAAAATACAGGGTGAACCAACTCAATCCGGGCCGTAGAAAGTCGCTTTCACCAAAAAAAAATTAAGACAGCAAATAAAGAGCGCGAAATACAAAAGTTGTAAGGAATGAAGTTAGCGTGTGTTTGAGAAAACATTCCTCTGCAAAAATAAATTAATTTAAACAAAGGCGATTCTGTAATGCTGAAAGATGGGTAGTTGAGAGAAATGAGCAACTAGAGGAATGGGGTACGATCCCTTGGCATCTATTCCACCTGACTCAACAGAGAACCTGCCGACCCCTCCTCTCTCTGTCTCTCTGCTTTGCTCCATTGCTTTGCATCGGAACAGATATTTTATAGTGATTACAATAAAATTAACTTCACTTCCATCATTTACTATTGTCTATCGCCTGCCCCAAGCCGTTTTTGGTGAAAGGCGAAGAAAGAAGGCCCGGATTAAGTTGGTTCACCCTGTAGAAGACCAAGTATAAACAAAAATGTTTCTGGTACACGGTAGGATTCTACCGATGACTAGGTAAAGCTGACGGACTCTCTACATGGTAAGTGAATGTGTATCAGGAATGTCTCTCGAAAAATGTTTTCTTCTACCTCGCTAAGTCGTGTGAATTAGCTAAAAATCCATCAAAATCATTTAATTTTATTGCTTTCACATCTGCAAATGGTTTGTATTGTATCTGCAAGACTTATGAAACGAGAAAATAAAATTTCCAAGAGACATTCCAATGGTGTATTCCTTAAGATTTTATGCACTTTCACTTGGTCTGTAAAGATTCCTATAGCGCTTTACTGATATGATCTTTGCATTATCTCTAAACTGAAAATTTAAATTAAGCAATTTTTGTAATTTAATTCAACAGTAAAGTTTTGCAAATGAATGATTCCTTAGGTAGAAAGTGAGTTAGTCACGCGTAACTCAAGTGATACACGATCGATCATCATAGTTTAGATGAGTCGTAAAAGTAAGTTCCCATTTTAAATAGACAATTGGTTCTTTAATAAATTTAAACTCGCACATACTGTTACATATTTAATTTCACAGCTCTGAGCCCCAGCTACAGCTGGACTAATGAGCCTTAGAAAAATTTGAGATAACCGAGAGTCACCGGCTCTCGTCTTCGGGGTACGATACAAGGTTATTGTAAGAGTAAGGAAATGTCCGGTTGAAACTGTATGAAATGGGAATATGTAGAAAAGGTGCATATGCTATATATGATACATAGTCAGTGTAACAGTGTAGAAGTGCCCGAGTGAAACTGGGGAAGATACGGGTAAGTGTTGAGGTATGATACCGATTGGGTATAAGGGGGAGGAGGTGTCCGGATGAAACTGTGAAATGGGGGAAATGTATGGAAGATGGTAGGTATGATTTATGGTAGGTAAAAGAGTGGGGATGTGCCCTGGTGAAAATGGGTCAAGTGGAAGAAATTTGGAGAAGATGAAACTGTTGTGGGAAGATATACAGTGGGTATAAAAGTGGAGAGGTGTAAGGTCAAAATTTAGTGAAGTGCGGAAAATGTATGGAAGATGGAAGAAAGTGTTGGGGGATGATACAGGGTGCATGTAATAGTGGGAATTATCCGGACAAAAATTGGTGAAATGGGGACATTTGCATGCTCATTCAGCGATGATTTATGGACTGCACACCGCCTCCCTAATGCCCAGCGCCCATCGCCTTACTAGCTCCCCTCTGCACTTTCTACCACACAACCACCTTCCCTCCTACCCAACTGCCATTCCAAATGCCCTACCGTTCTCTCTACTGCCCAGCCGCTCACCTTCCTCCTTACGTTTTACGCATTGCAACACATAATTGCCCCCGTTTACAACGGTTTATTTATTTTTTCCCTGCACTTATAGACAAACCCTGCAAATTCATTTCATTCGATGAATAAGTGAACACAGGGTTAGCCAAAGTTGAGTACTTGAATACCAAAAGTAACTCCCTGGTATTAATTCAAGTAAGCATTAAATGATAAGTAACTTTTGATACAAAGCATCCTAACTTTGGAAAAGCTCTGTACTATTTTCTGAAAATAAATGGAAACTCTACTGCGAAAAAGTGTATTCCACTATTTTCTAGAATGAATTTTTCATTCCACCTAAATATAAAATTTTGACCGACGTATTTTTTATTAAAAATATTTGCAAATGGTTATATTTAGCGTTAGCGTTAAAAATGTAACGTAAACAGATATGTCGTACCAGATAGATGAATACAGCAATTTTATAAATATTTCTACCTTCATTGATTGTGGTTAATATGTAGTACGTGTGGCAAGCAGTAATGTTTCTTCAAAATCACTAAACAATTGGATACGATCGAAAAAGTTTGAGATAAGCTTAATTGCATAAAATCCATTACATTAGCATTAACTTTCATGTCTATAACATTATATTCTATTTCCTGTAATTTAAATCAATGAATGCTAATTTGAACATCATTTTCATTCAATTATTTTTCAGTTGTGATGGTTTCTTAACTTTGTTTTTGTTAGTATTTGGTATTCAAAATTTAATGTCACAAGAGAATTCAAAATCTTAAATTTTTAAATCCTGCAACCAATTATATTCGGTTGTTCAACTTTGAATTTATATTTGAAATTGATTGACTTAAGATCTGAATTTCTTTGACATGGGTGGTGTGATTAAAAATAAACATTGTTTTTTTTTTTCTAGGATTTTCAAGCTTTAGTTTATACATTTTATTAGTTCAATGAACTCAACTTAAATTCACTTTCCCTCCCGCCTTCGAAATTTTCAAAGCAGTCTACAATTTCCTACATAGTGAAATCAATTGCTAGATTGCTACTGGTCTCGGTTTTAATCATAGAACAAATAGGTTTAGCTCCACAGCTTTTGCTCAAACTAAACTTTTGTTGTAAAATTTGCCCTAATTTCGTTTAAATGTTTACCTTAAATTAATGAAAGTTGTAAATAAGTAGAAGCTTTTGTGATATCAACAACAAATTACTCAAATCTCTTGACGATAAACGATTTAACAGAAACAATTCTTTAATGCTACTAATCATCATAATCAATTGATAGTTAATGGAATGTTCTCGAATAATATCTTATCCAATTTCCTAAATATTTTGCATAGTTATTAAATACAAGTGAATGGAAGCTGACTTATTTGTCTTCTGTTCAAATATCGGATGGCAAGACGAAAAGTACAACAGAACAGACGTTATTGTATTATTAAAAATCTGATACACCTTGTATAAAAGTAAAATCTAATTTGTATATAACGCTTGCTTGCAAGACAAAAAAAGGACTTCATGGTGTCACAGAGAAATTGTTTCCGTCAAAGTAAGAGTTGTACATAATTTTTCATTTTTCGGTTTCAACTCTACAGTGAATCTACAGTTAAGTGCAAGATCTTAGGCGCATGACTTTTTGTTTAAATAATTCTTGAATCAAACCATGGGATACCTGAGTATACTAACAGCAATGATGCTTGAAGTGTCTCGCAAATGTGCTGAAAGTTTCAAATTTTAATTCTTAAAGTGGGCGGAATTAGAGCAAAAAAATTAAATTTGGGCTGGAGAAAGCGGGTGCAAATCTTTAGGCGCACGACAGATTTATTGCTTTGCTGCAGAATAAAGTGGTAGACTCCGATAGGAAAAGGTGCCTAACACTTACCTGAGCATTCCTTATCAATAATTGTTTCGAAAATTTCCACCATATTGTGAAAGTGCCAATTTCTGGGATAACTTTCTCCAATTCAACTTTCACCAAGGTTTTGAGTTCCTTAATATTTTCATTTTGTTTTCTACCAATATATTCTGCACGAGATATAGTTCGCGCAAGATTTCCAATTAGATTTAAGCCAAAAATGTAAAATGGCAAAGTCATAGTAATTATATTTCGTTGGTAAATCTCTGTAACACTTAA
>NIPM01000080.1:147348-406086 GCA_002738285.1 Holacanthella duospinosa | reverse complement strand
TAAAGAATGCTCAGGTAAGTGTTAGGCACCTTTTCCTATCGGAGTCTACCAGTTTATTCTGCAGCAAAGCAATAAATCTGTCGTGCGCCTAAAGATTTGCACCCGCTTTCTCCAGCCCAAATTTAAATTTTTTGCTCTAATTCCGCCCACTTTAAGAATTAAAATTTGAAACTTTCAGCACATTTGCGAGACACTTCAAGCATCATTGCTGTTAGTATACTCAGGTATCCCATGGTTTGATTCAAGAATTATTTAAACAAGAAGTCATGCGCCTAAGATCTTGCACTTAACTGTACTTCAAGGTGCCCACACTGTGAATACTATATCTTATAAAACAATTTTGACTGTTTGTACATTGCCTCACTGTAATAACAAGAATGAAAAAGAAACTGAATTTCGAGGGCTTTCTATCTCGCGGGGCATCTGTAAAATTCCCCGCCTGCAAAAATGAAACGCCCGCGAAATTTTTTTTCTTTGATTGCAGAATAACTTATCTTAACATAAGATCTTACATACACTAGATCATAGAATTTAATCTAATAATGTTGGAATTGATTATAAATAGTAAATGTTATAGGTGCCATGATGTTGAGGAACCAGGGTCAGTGGTAACCAAATTATGACCTATGGCAAGATGGTTATCATTGGAAAGTTCTCCTCGCCTAGATTATAAATATAATATAAAATTTGATACATGTGACCTTTCTAGACAGAAATACGATTAGGTGACTTAACTTAAAACTAGAACCAAAAAGAGCAGTTTATAGTTCGAAAATCAAACAGGGATGCTTATTCTTTGAATTCTCTTCAACTTGGTTTTCAGTGGTCGTTGTTCATAATTTGCTGGATTTTTAAAATTATTATTTCAATCATTTCACGATGAGTAAAACTAATGCGATGAATGTGTTAGTCATTCTTAAAAATCATTCTCAACGTTTATAATTAAATCTCCAACCAGTGGCGGAACAATAATTAGCAGAGGAAATAAAAGATAACATTTAAATACTTCAAATTCTGCAAATGATTTTGTATAAAGTGTAATTCCATACANCAGAGGAAATAAAAGATAACATTTAAATACTTCAAATTCTGCAAATGATTTTGTATAAAGTGTAATTCCATACACATCCAGAATTACAGGCCAAATTATATTTACAATACTTATGAGAGTGGTTTTAACCTGAAGATCCAATCTGGAAGAAGACTTGACACNAGGCCAAATTATATTTACAATACTTATGAGAGTGGTTTTAACCTGAAGATCCAATCTGGAAGAAGACTTGACACCCAAGGTGTCTGTCATGTTGTAGCCAACAGTGCAAAGTATTACTGCTATGACACAGCTATACCATTCAACCTAAGTGCTGCGGGGAAACTTCTTTCACCACTTCTGGTTGTATTGAAAGAATTAAGTGGCTGATTAGGATCAAGAGTGCAGTGTTCCATGTTCGTCTGCTAAAAATATATTACGTGACTGCTTCAAAATCAGGAAAATTTTCCAAAGAAATTGTTAAAACTTGATCTTTCAGCATTTTTTTCCNTTACGTGACTGCTTCAAAATCAGGAAAATTTTCCAAAGAAATTGTTAAAACTTGATCTTTCAGCATTTTTTTCCCAAATGTCGTTTTGCCTTTGAATTTGATTCTGGATTCTTTATCCNATTACGTGACTGCTTCAAAATCAGGAAAATTTTCCAAAGAAATTGTTAAAACTTGATCTTTCAGCATTTTTTTCCAAATGTCGTTTTGCCTTTGAATTTGATTCTGGATTCTTTATCCACACAAAACAATCATGAATTATTAGAGCAAGTTTGTCCAGCTGACATCGAATTCGAAATCATGACAATCCCTCCTGGCACAACAAGTATTATTCAGCCACTAGACGTGTATTTCTTTCGTCAATGGAAGAATTTTGTACGAAAATTCTCGGATTATATTATCATGAAAGAAATGGGTGTTCAACTGGCTCAACGGGACAATATTTTCCCGCCTCAATCAATTGTGCACAACCAGTTATCCTCTCCACGCTATGAAGCTATCTATGATAAGTTATGCATGGTTCAATTGTGGCTATTTCGAAAATAAGCAGCTAGTCGTAAACCCAGTAGAATTTTGCTTCAACGCCGGATTTACACCATGCAGTATTTGTGAGAATAATAGTTTTATACGCTGCTCTAGGTGTACAAAGTTAACTTGTTTCGAACACTTTTTTGATTACATTGTCATNAGTTTTATACGCTGCTCTAGGTGTACAAAGTTAACTTGTTTCGAACACTTTTTTAAACTATCTTCCACATTTATTATACTTATAAATCACTAAATGTTTAATATTCGATTTCTTTTGGTATATGTAGTTTACAATAAGACTTTGTCTAGTAAGGTTACAGAAATCAAATGTTATATTACTTTTCGAATTTAGGTGAGGAGAGTTTTCCATTGATACCCATAAGGGGGCCAAAATTTGAACTTTGGTCACCTCTGACATCCTTTTGGCTCCTCAACATCATGACATGTATAACTTATACTATTTTTCGTCATTTCCAATGTGTAATCGATTTGAAAAAATAA
The DNA here is from genome assembly GCA_002738285.1 of Holacanthella duospinosa. NCBI lineage: Eukaryota > Metazoa > Arthropoda > Collembola > Poduromorpha > Neanuridae > Holacanthella > Holacanthella duospinosa. The sequence continues at coordinate 403,519 of NIPM01000080.1, read as the reverse complement.
AGTTTGATAATTCGATTCCGGGTTCGTGAGTGCTCCTTGTTAGTACAACTAAGGACCCATTTTACTACCCATGGCGGCATAAGTAGTTCTCGCTTTTTGAATATTATTTTTTCACTCCCGCCTTTCTTGCCTCGAATATTTTATTTGCTGGTACCGTAAAAACGCAATTAGTATCACCATGCTACTGTTCAAATTCAATATTTGTATAATTATAAGCAAATGTACTCCTGGAGGTTTTGNAATTAGTATCACCATGCTACTGTTCAAATTCAATATTTGTATAATTATAAGCAAATGTACTCCTGGAGGTTTTGAGTAAGTGATACGTCAATCGATCCGAAATCTTGCCTCCATTAAGAATATGGTTTCCGTTGTTTACACTCAAATCNAGTAAGTGATACGTCAATCGATCCGAAATCTTGCCTCCATTAAGAATATGGTTTCCGTTGTTTACACTCAAATCAGAATTTTAGAAAATTCTACAAATCACACTGGAATTTTTTCAATTTCGCAAAAAATCCCGAATCAAATGGAATTCGGTTAGAAGGTATTTCAATCGGCAACAAATTCCACATAGAATACGAGTCTGAAAACCATTGGTGTCAGTGAAGTAAAATTTTCGACAAACATTTCAAAATGCCTAAAACATTTTTTAATTCACTATAAAAGGGTACCAGGCTGAAAAAAAAATTGATTTCATGTATTAATTCTGTGCTTCCTGTATTGATTCAAAAAAATTGTGTACTTCCCGGACACCCTTTAATTGATCACGGCCATACACTTTCTCAAATTGTACGTACAATTTGGTAAGCTAAGCTGTTCAGGTTAAGAGCAATAATTAGTAACAATTCAGCCACTCATGCACTAGGCATGGCATTCTATTGTTGGTTCTACAACACATTGTGAATTTCTGCTTTATTCTTACATCTATCCAACCAAAAAAAANTGGCATTCTATTGTTGGTTCTACAACACATTGTGAATTTCTGCTTTATTCTTACATCTATCCAACCAAAAAAAAATTGTCAGATTTTTTTTCAAAATTTGACTTGACCGTCAACAATGGATATTAAACTAGTAATCTTATCATTTCTGAATGAGTGAGAAACCGCCTCTGATTAACAAATTTCAAACAATCATTTCGACATCATTTATTTGTAAAAATGACGAAAAAATTACAGCAAAATTTGAGCTGAGTCCCAACAACGAACGCATTCGTAATTTATATAAGATTTCCGATCGATTGACGTATCACTTACCCAAATCCTCGTGGAGTACCTTTGGTAAAAATTATACTGGACAATGAATTTTAACAGTAGCATGGTGCAACTAATTGCGTTTTTACGGTATCACCAAATAAACTATTCGAGGCAAGAAAGGCGGGAGTGAAAAAAAAATCAAAAAGCGGGAACTACTTATGCCGTCATCGGTAGTTTTCGAAGCGTTATATAAAGATATTTTGGTGTGCAAACAGACTAATTTATTTTAACTTATTTATAACTGCAATTTCGGAATTTCACTGTAAAAAGGTTCTAAAAATTGGATAGACAGTCGGACGAACACAGCGATTTCAATACCCTATTACGGTTGGGGTATACTCTCGGGGATAGTCAAAAAATAATTCTTTTGAAAAATTTATTTTCCTGAATTTTTTATTTCTCGACGAATTATGGCATTTGAAGCCGTTTGAGACAGTTTTAAAAAAACTGTCTAAAACATCTTCAAATCTCATGATTCGTGGAGAAATGTAAAAAATGCAGATAAAATGTTAAAAAAAAACGAAATTTTTCAACCACCCCCAAGGGTATACCCCAACCCCCTATTACAACTAAAGTAGTTGAGCAAGAATTATAAACCTCTCTTCATTGTTATAAATCTTATACAGACTGCGCTACTCCTACTCAGCACATCAGGAACGCGTTATTNCCGTTTGAGACAGTTTTAAAAAAACTGTCTAAAACATCTTCAAATCTCATGATTCGTGGAGAAATGTAAAAAATCCAGATAAAATGTTAAAAAAAAACGAAATTTTTCAACCACCCCCAAGGGTATACCCCAACCCCCTATTACAACTAAAGTAGTTTAGGAGCAATAATTAAAAACCTCTCTTCATTGTTATAAATCTTATACAGACTGCGCTACTCCTACTCAGCACATCAGGAACGCGTTATTNAAAACCTCTCTTCATTGTTATAAATCTTATACAGACTGCGCTACTCCTACTCAGCACATCAGGAACGCGTTATTATTCATAAAATCGCTTCCAATCTTATAATCCGAATTCTCATAAATCCATGTGACAGAACTACACAAATGTGGGATTTGCGGAAGAAAATACAGAACCGAAAGATGGCTGACTCGTCATATGTTGACACACAAATCAGGCGATCCTTCGTTCGCCTGTGCAGTGGTGGGATGCAACAAAGAGTATAGTCAGCAGGCCTGTTTTCTTTTACACATGCAATGGCATAAATTAGTAGCAGAAAAGAAAATGTAAGTAACTTCTGTCAGTTAAATAAAACTTATTTCATAACCATGAATAATTTATTCGTATTTCATTTAGCCAAACGTCTGAAACGAGGCTATTAAAGAAACGGCGTCGAGGGAAGCGCGTGTTGAAGTACACATGTATGTTTTGCAAGTTCTGGACCACAAGTCGCTCAGATGTTGAACGACATATGGAAGAAAGACATAACTCCAAATACATTAGCAGTGTTCATTTAATAAGGGCTCACGCAGACGCACTGGAAAATCAACACCACAGAATGCTTGAAAAACTAGAAGCTAAGGAAGTTGGAGAAGAAGTCGAACAAATTATCAGTAATGCTGATAACTCACCGGAAGTTGAAACTTATATGAACGTCGTAGGTATTCAAAACTTTATAGATGATGCTGTCCTATGTTTTTCATGCGGATACATTTTACCACCTCAACACAACTGTTTCGCGCAACCTATGGAACTAGACTTAACAAAACTTGTAGCTGAAGCTGAGAATGATAATGCGCAGGATCAATTCATACAAACAGTAGTGCATGGAAACATATGTCAAACCCAATGGCCAGTGTACACATATTGTCCCACAGGAGTGGATTTGTATGGTCAATGTACAAAACGTACGGAATACATAAGTACGATCACAGAAGTGACCAATTTTCTAGCTTTTGGTCAACAAGCTGTACATGAACCTAAAGAGTGTTCTACAGAAAATATAGATCTGATGAAACTGCTTTCGGATTCTTCAAATTTTGAGCAACCCGAAACCATAGAATCATGCCTTGAAATTGAAAAATCAAAAATATTCACTTTTCAAGATTTATTGATATTAGAGAGGAATTTAGAACCAACGTCCATATAATTCCAGTGATAGGCAATCTGTCTCCATCTGACGGGACATGAGGCATTTTCTACAGGTGATCAGGTGAGAGACGCGACGGGACGGGTGAAAAAAATTTTTTGAAAGACGGGACGGGACAACTGAACATATATTTTTTCAAAGACGGTAACCGCGATTGAACTGGTGATGATTATTTTTAGTAATGGACGGGAATGAGGAAACTTTTCTTAAATGAAAATTGTGACGGGATGGTTGAAATCTGAAACGCAAATAACAACTGTCGTTGTAATTTCTTCAGTGAATCAAGAAAATTATGCACATAGTACAAACATTCCCCACACAAAAAAATATGAGCAAATGGAAGGGTTGTGGAAATCCAAGCAAGTCGAATAATTAATAAGAGGTGAATAATTTTTTTTTCAAAGACTGGAGGGGGACGGAACGGGTTTCATATTGTTTTACAAAGAGATGGAAACGGAACGGGTGAAGGTATTTTTTAGTCAAAGACGGTAAGGGAAAGGTCGAGCCTAAAACTGTAATTCCCTAATATTATTTCAACTGATCATACATGGGCAAAGTGTCCTCGTGCCCTCTCGATGAGGGCACCCCTGAGGGCGCGAGGTCAGGGGTGGTTCGTGAGGGCATGAGGGCACGAGGGCAAGAGAACAGATTTGGGTAGTGATGACATTAGGACAGGCTTGCTTTGTCAGTTCAGGAGTGTAGACAGATCGTGAGGGCACTAGGCCAGTTAACTTGCCCTCACATAAACATTTAATTTCTATACCCCTACTTCTGTGTATTTATATTGAACCTACCTTAAAATGCAAACGTAATGTTCATAATTAAACCAACAAGCAATCATAAACAAATGCGTTTGTTTTTTTTACCAAAAAACTCCAAGTTGTCAATAAATACGGTAATAATATTTAGAAACACAACATTACAATTTGAAAGTACGTTNTCAGTTCAGGAGTGTAGACAGATCGTGAGGGCACTAGGCCAGTTAACTTGCCCTCACATAAACATTTAATTTCTGTTATACCCCTACTTCTGTGTATTTATATTGAACCTACCTTAAAATACAAACGTAATGTTCATAATTAAACCAACAAGCAATCATAAACAAATGCGTTTGTTTTTTTTATCAAAAAACTCCAAGTTGTCAATAAATACGGTAATAATATTTAGAAACACAACATTACAATTTGAAAGTACGTTGTCATCATTTTGTTTGTTTCTCATGTCCTCTTCTTTGTGTCTGGGTCTACCCCTTTTTCCGACACCAATTTCTGAATGTTTCGCTTTCTTTGCATCGGAATATTTCTAGGGCAAGATGGCAGACTTGGTTGGTGAGGGCATGAGGGCAGTTAACATTCTTGTATGCAACTGATATACGGAGTGAAACATTCTTATGTAAGAAATAATCGAGGAATCGATTTAATACTATGTCACTTGAAATGACCCTTGCCTTGATTAAGTACGATGAAGACTGAAAGTTTTATTAGACGAAGTTAACTTCTAGTATATTTCTGTAACTCAATATAATAAGAATATTGAAAGGGCTTGAACTTAAAACCAAGAAGTATGAGTGAGTTCAAAGTATCAAGGGCTCATGTGAATAATCTCCAAAAAGTGATTAAAATTTAATTTCTAATAACAAACTCGTGATTGGTAATTTCTAATTTTCCTCCTTCAATCTTGAGTTTCAAGTAGGTATGTAACGAATATTCGGCCTATTTTTCCGACGAATACAGATATTCGTATTCGGGGTCTCATGACGAAAGCTTCGGACGAATATTCGGCCGAATATCTCAAACATGAAATGAGTGAGTTTGAACATGAATCCAAGTGAACTTTAGGTTTTTTTTTTAGGTATTCTTTAGGTTTTCTTAGGTTTTCTTAGGTTTGAAGGTATGCTGCTACTAAAAAACTCCCCCAAAAAAAAAATTTTTTTTTTAACAAATAAAAACCTAAATAAAACCTTAAAAAAACTTAAATAAAACCAAAAATAGACCTTCAAAACTGGCATACCTTCAAACCTTAAAAATTATGCATGCAAATCCTGGGGCTGAGACCTTTCGATAGATACCCCACTTACTCAGTATGAGATATTCGGACGAATATTCGGCCGAATATTCGTTATTCGTTTGTAGAACGAATACCGGTATTCGTTATACCCCTAGTTTCAAGTATATTCTTAGCTTCTGCAGTCACAACTTCGGAAGTAACCTCGATTACATTAGGAATGACTGACATGTCGCAATGTTCCGTTTTCCCTGGACGTTCAGGTTATAGAGACTCAAGCTTTTGTTCCGGTTTAGTGGTTTCTGTGAAGGTAGTCTCATGTCCAGTCTGCTTAGGTTTTCTCATAATGTATTTGTAGAAGTTACAACTTTTCTGGAAGCTTCCCTTGGCTTCCAGTTTTTCTAGGATGAATCACTGGACCCGAAGATCGATTCCATTTTAGTTTTCTTCTGATGTTTAGCATCTTCAACATCTATTCATTTTAGGCGATTGTGATCTTTCTTTACTTGAAATAACTGATGAACCTAGCACATTTGTTTTTTAAATTTCTAACTTAGAAGCCATTGGTTCCTGGTTGTAACGTTTGCAGATCTTAGCGAATAAAACAATTTTGTAGGATTATTTCGAATTTATCTCGTTGGGGCTATTTACCGTTGGGATTATTTACTTGTTAGGGCTAAACTGGAATGGAGTTAATTGGCTTATAGGTAATTCCATTGTGGTAAATTGTTTCGGGGCTAATTAGATTTGCGCTAAATTTGTGCGAGGATGCTTACTTGGAACCGTACAAATAATTACCAAATCTGATCGTATTTATGATTTAATCTCCTTCAATTGTTGACAATTTCTGATTAGTAATACGTGCAGCGTTTCTTCTGACAGGAGAGTCATCATTTTTTACTTCCGTGCTGGTATTTCCAATCACTGATATGGGTAATTGAGTCGCATCACTAGACTTCAAGTATTCATATAGTTCAGCAAATTTTTGCTCATCTGGAAGTCTTTGTCGAACGGCTTGAAAAAAATTTTCAAACTGGTCCAAATTATGCCTTCAGTAAATATAAACAATATTTTAAATATAGTCTCAACTCTCTGAAAATGTGATTTGTTCTTGCATCATTAATAAAACTGGACCAAGTAATTCTGAGGTACATAACAAGTGATGTAGGTAGGCCCGAGTGTACTTTCGACAAGTATAACAGTTACATGTAGTTGATATCGGCGAAAAATCACCAAAGTACCTGTTAAGTATAAAATATTTTGATTATAATATATTTTTAGCAAATCCATCAAATTGTTACTCATACTGCTTCTCTCTTAAATTTAGCACATGTTGTGCTGCAGAAAAATTTTCATTGTCAGATGAAAAATCTCCATTAATTTGATTAGATTTTGCAGGTATTGACTCATTCGAAGGCAGAACCGGTGTTGCAGTAGCTTTACTATGGTTAAGTTTCTCCAACTGAAGTGAGAAAACCTGACCTTCTTCACTAACTCGTGTCACAACAGAAGAGTCAAAAAGATCCACTCCACTCCTGACTAGATCCATGATTTCCCATAATTTGAACTCTCCAGGAGTAAATCTGGGCTTATTCTCTGGAAGTTTAGCTATTATATTCGAAATATTGATTGGGTTAATTTTCCCTGATGTTTTCACGCCGTTGAGGATAAATCCATTAAAGTCATGCTGTTTTTCTAACATATGAATAAGTGCTATTTCTGCATCCAACGGGCTAACTAGGAACCAGGAAACTTCAATTGTGCCAAAGGCACTGCGAGCACTTGAATCTATTTTCTGAATGACTTCATTTAAGTATTCCAGGTTTCTAGATGTGGATTTCCGAATTCGCTTTACAGAGCTAGATACAGAGACGTCGTAATCAGAAAGAACTTGGAAAAATGTTGGTTGGAAGTCGTTGACTATTTGAATGAATTTAGAAATATCGAGAGTTCGTCGACCCATCCGAGTCCAGACTGAAATCCCGGATCTATCGTTGAATCCTGGTAAAAGTTCACGTAGAGGGTTATGAATGGTCAAAAATGATGGGATTTTCTGAAAACAATCAAAAACCGTGCAGATGAACTATGTAGTTAATTCATTCAAGTAATTTGAAATTGTCTTACAGGGAAACCAACAAATTTTGAAATAGTATATCCAGATGGTTTAACATTTTCATGGAATGTGTATGTTGTATCTATAGATATCTGGATTGCCTGAGAGCCCAGATTAAATACCATATCAGCAACTTCGCTGGTAACATGAGGTATACTTCCAGACTAAGAATAGGATAAACAACGTCAACATGTTTCATAAGTACGCATGAAATAAAACTTTACTAACTTAGGAATAATACGATATTAAGCTCATTTACCAAAGTGTGAATCAAGAATGCTGGCGTCTGTAATAAAGTGACACCGCCACCGGCGGCAATTTCAAAGTACCCAATTCTGGTGTTTCCACTTCCTAAGGTCTCCAAAATAAACTGATTCAGCTTGTTCATGATAATTTATAAAAATCAATTTTTTTACCAACAATGCAATGCAATGTTATGCCGCCAGTACCGATCCCTCCAGAATATGTAAGAATTTTTTGAGTTTTTTTTCCTCTCCCGCTCTGACCTGCCTCGCATATTTTTTCACTTGGGTTTTAAAAAATAACTCCTGTTGAGTCCAGTGTTCGGCACCCAAGTTACCTATCCCCGTCCCGTCTCCGTCTTTGCTTAAAAAAAATTTCCCCGTCTTCTCATTATAAAAGACTTCCCCGTCCCTGTCCCGTCCCCGTTCTATGAAAAAAAATTGTTTTACCCATTCCCGTTCCGTTCCCGTCTTTTTCGAAATCAAAATTTCGATTTCGAGCTCCTTGCAATTATAAATTCCTATTTTGATTAGCTTTGGGTACTAAATTTCGATTTTAATTTCAAGTCAGAAAATTGACTTTTAAAATTGAAATTTAAAATTTAAAATTTAAAATTGAAATTTTGAATTGTAGAAAAAATGAATTTCAATTTCGATTCGGTAGGCAAAGTTGATTTCGGTTTCGATTTTGATTTCTATTTCGAATAACAAAATTATTACGAAAATCTAAATTCAATTTCCATACAAATCGAAATCCAAAACTAGACAATAGAACTAGAAATTCATACCTTTTCAGTCGAACGAAATCGAACCCTATGACTTTTTAGCCTCGAAATCGAAACCAATAACATTGTAAACTCTCCAAATCAAAATTGAAACGTTTATATTAGTGAGATCTAATAATTGAAATTTCGATTTCCAATGAAGCTAAGTTGGAAGTCTGTGCCTGAATAACACCCGTCTTTTAAAAAGAAATACCTTCACCCGTCCCCGTCCCGTCTTCATTTTTTCAAAATAATCAACTCACCCGTCCCCATCTTTTGAGAAAAAAAAGGGGCCCCGTCCCCGTCCAAACCCGTCCGGACGGGAACGGGAAAGACAGGATGCCGAAGACTGGTTGAGTCAGACTCAACACTAGGTGAGAAGCGGAGTGAGGTTAGCTGAAATTGGAGAGTAAAAAAAAAAAAATTCTTACATATTCTGGAGGGATCCAGTAGTCATTGACTACAGTAAATTCAGTAGATTGAACTGACAGACTGGTATTGGAGGACTTACTAAGGAAACTTAAGGACTTACGCCTGTTTGGACCACTAAAAGTTACGATCCCTTCAGACAGTCTGGTCCAGTGCAAGAAAACTTCCAGCTCAAGTTCGGAGAGGCCCAATTGTATTTATTTTTCCGAGAGAAGAAAAAATTATTCTGAGCCAGGAGAAATTTCGGCTGCACAGTTGCCACATGTATCAAAAAAATTAGTGCAGTTTCTATGTAACGATTCTTTAAGAACATACAAAAGTACATAAACTATGTGATTTCTCACATCCAAATTATGTTAAAATCTATAAAAATATTATTTTACGTAATGAAATAAAGTACAAGTATTAAGGGTAAAAAAATTTTTTTTCTTAATCTGAAAACGTTAAAAACAATTTTTTTTAATGTGAGTCGTCAGGGAGAATTTAAATTAAATTTCTTTAATACACAAATTAAGGTCTAAAATCCAATTTAATTGGTTGGTGCAACATTGGATAATGAATGAGTATCCATGAGTATCCGCTACCTAACAATAACCTTAAAACTGCTTTTGTAAGGAATAGTCTATTGTCNACCTAACAATAACCTTAAAACTGCTTTTGTAAGGAATAGTCTATTGTCTAAATAAAAGGGAATAGGGGTTAATAGCGTCAAGCATAGTCAGTTTGTTTACTTTTATCTTCTTCCNCAGAACAATTCAAGTTTGTGCTCAAAAGTCGTTTGTGCTAGCACAAACTCGATGACGAGTACTAGGCATTAAGGGTAAAAAATTTTTTTTTCTTAATCTAAAAACGTTAAAAACAATTTTTTTTAATGTGGNTCTAAAAACGTTAAAAACAATTTTTTTTAATGTGGGTCGTCAGGGAGAATTTAAATTAAATTTCTTTAATACACAAATTAAGGTCTAAAATCCAATTTAATTGGTTGGTGCAACATTGGATAATGAATGAGTATCCATGAGTATCCGCTAGCTAACAATAACCTTAAAACTGCTTTTGTAAGGAATAGTCTATTGTCTAAATAAAAGGGAATAGGGGTTAATAGCGTCAAGCATAGTCAGTTTGTTTACTTTTATCTTCTTCCTCAAATGTTCTTTACTAAATAAACTGATGTAATTACTCTACTTATCAACTTTTTGATACAATTTTGTTTATATGTAACGATAATATTTTAATTATTGTAAAAAGCTGTAATTTTTAACAGTTATTCGAAAAAAAAAATTTCTTTTCTTAAATATTCTCCTATTTCCATACATAGTATAAGACTGCCTATGTCGGCTGGGTGAAATCCCGGCCCGAATTGATTTTTCTATTTTTGGCCAACTTACTAGTATACCTATACCGACCTATTTGGTTCATTAGAAACAGCATAATAAATAATGTGAATAATTAGTAACATTTGCATTTAAAAAATTTGTGCATTTAAATTTGCAATAATATCTTTTTTTTTTTATTATTTTAAAAAATTTAGAGTTTGGGATAATCTCCCACGGTGTAAAGTTGCAATATGAGATTAAGAATGGGTTAAAAATATTTTGAAGAACTTCTACCGTGGAATTTTAAAGTGAAAAAATGAACTTCTGACCTGTGATTTTACCGGCCGGACCACGAAAAATCTTGTCCCAAAAAGTGCAAAGATCAATTGGGCATGGGATTTTTTCTTCTCAGCCTGGACTTTTCCCAGTTCCGAAGAAAATCCGGCCTTACCGTGAGTTCTTCCGACTGAGCCTGAATGTCAGAAGTAGTTGGCGTTGTTTGATTCTTTTTCACACTCCCGCCTCATCTGCCTCGAATATTTTATTTATGTTTATAAGCAAGGATGCAGTTTCTATTCATTTGCATAAACGCAGCGAAGCAACACTGATTGGTGATTACTTAGAATCTTCACGATTTATGAGAAATAGAGTCAATTAACGCAATATTAATTCGCATAATAACGCATAATCTCAACATAAACGCATAATTTATTATNGAAATAGAGTCAATTAACGCAATATTAATTCGCATAATAACGCATAATCTCAACATAAACGCATAATTTATTATGCATCCCACTTTTACAGCTTTTAGTAACATTTTGTACCATCATAAGAGCACATTATTGATGTAATGATAAAGAACTAACTAGAAATAACTTGACGTGAGAGAAAGAATCCGAAAGTGTGTAGAGCCAAATTAGAGAGCAGTTGCCTGCAAAGTTAGGTATTAAATTACTCAATGATGACAGCGATCTACATAATACTTCACATAATAGTTACTAATGAGAAATATCGATTTAAAAGATAGTAGAATTTCAGAGCCAAATAAAGATTTATAGAAGACGACTAAGTAGAGCAATATTATAGGAAAATGGAGCAACGATTAGTAGATAGTGTCTGAAAACAGCAGCAGAACATCTCATTTAGAACCAATTTGCACCGAATCAACTAAAAAAAAGTTTCAGATTGTAGCTCCTATGGCTTTTTGAGACAATCGTACACTGTTTTGCTTTAACGTTTGTCTTTGCTGAGAAGCAGTACTGTTGCAGCTAATTAAAGACATGCCATCCGGACAGACAGGACATGATGATGTTATAAAAGCTCCAGCTTCGCTGTTCGCGGTTAATAAGTTAGTAGAATATGTACCGTTTCGTGTCTCTAGGTCAACAGGTGCGACCATCACAGGTCATCAAATTAGCATTGTTTCCTATGCTAAACCATGGGAAGAAACCTTAACCTTCGCTTTTCAATCTCGTTTTTATTGCGTAGCAAGGGAAACAAAAATTTTTTGTTCATCTATGAATCATCATACCTGTTAACCTAGAGACTTGAAATTCAGCAAACTTATTCTACACACTCAATTTTTAATAAACTACTAGAATTCAGGGACGGTAGCTAACTTTATAACTGATTCACTAAGATATACCTACACAGATTAGATAATCAGATCTCCGCTAATGAAAATGGACGAAACTAGCAGTTCTGCTAGTTTTTTATCTAAAGATCTTTCTAAAGATCNCAGATCTCCGCTAATGAAAATGGACGAAACTAGCAGTTCTGCTAGTTTTTTATCTAAAGATCTTTCTAAAGATCCAATCCACCAAGAGGAGTTGCCATGTTTTATCATTTTTATTTGAAAACCTCACTATACTTCACCCGTACTATATCCAGACGTTATTTCACTCAATCCCTAGTGAATCGAAGACTATTCAACGGGAATATATGTTATATANATACTATATCCAGACGTTATTTCACTCAATCCCTAGTGAATCGAAGACTATTCAACGGGAATATATGTTATATAATTTACAACATTTTTTATTGGTTTGCAGAAGTACTACTAGAAACTATCTCATTGGTTAAGGATTGGTTCCAAGTCAACAATCCACAATCTTTCCTAAGTATTAGCAGAATTAGTTTCTATCTTTTATCTGATCTTTATTTTTATGTTCTAAACCTAATTTATACTAATAAAATTATACTAAAGAAATTAAACACATAAGCATAACAAGAAACGAGTTTGAAGACATAGCTAGAGAATGATAAGAGTCTTATTAATTTTTGTTGATTTAGACTTGTATCCACACAATACGAATACGCATACCTGTATTATGTAGAGAATATACTGACTCAAGTAAGCTTACGTATTTATACTATAAATACTAAAATATTCTGCAACAAACATGATTATTCCAACACAACTAAATGAAAAATACAATATAAAGACAGTCTCTAAATTCGACATGGTAAATGACACTTCTTGTACACCAATATTCCTGTGTAATTGGCGCAGCGTCGTGTACAAATTTTTATTTTCTGTACTTTTCAACCATTTAGCTCCATCTACCCGACAGGCAAAGAAAGCGTTCTCATTCCACTTACCAATCAGACCCGTATCCTTCATTATGGACACAATTTTTGCAAAGGGTTCGATGTTTGGTGACCCTTTTCGAAACCCAAAAGCATTACCCAATGAAGTCGCATACTCTCTNTTTGCAAAGGGTTCGATGTTTGGTGACCCTTTTCGAAACCCAAAAGCATTACCCAATGAAGTCGCATACTCTCTCGACAAAGACAACGGCTGAAATCCAGCTTGAATAGTTAAGTTACTTGCGACTGCCACACTTAGCGGTGCAAGCCATCCGATACAAGCAAAGTCAACACGTGTGANTTTGCAAAGGGTTCGATGTTTGGTGACCCTTTTCGAAACCCAAAAGCATTACCCAATGAAGTCGCATACTCTCTAGACAAAGACAACGGCTGAAATCCAGCTTGAATAGTTAAGTTACTTGCGACTGCCACACTTAGCGGTGCAAGCCATCCGATACAAGCAAAGTCAACACGTGTGATTGCTGCAGTAACACATTCAATTCGATTAGGAAGAATATATTTTTTAAATCTTCCCGCAATTCGTCTCAACATTTTATTTTCAGTTGTGTTGAAGAATGACAACTCTGCTCCTCCCACAGTATTCAAAGCAATTGTGTACTCTTTCCTTTCGTCTAATTCTGTGTATGTTTGTGGAGGTCGTGAAGATTCTCCAGTGGACAAGAGTGATACTAAATTAGTTTTGTAGCCATTTCCAATAAAAAATGCAAACGCAAGCAATGACATGGTGATTACAGATGTACCGGGAAGTATAGTTATGGGTTGGTCCAACAATACGGAATACGGTGCAAAGAATACCTTAACTATATTCGAAGTATTATTTCTCGCTAGATGTTTCGGATTGAGAAAATTTGCCATTAGGTATACGGAAGTGAATGTGGTTAGTGTGAAAATGATGAGTAACCATACGTATAGAGTGAATGAGGAGAATACTGAACTACTGGTTACATTTATTTGTGGCAAGGATGTGACAAATACAAGTTGAGCTTCTTCAAATGGATTTGTAAACTGGAGAAATTGTAAGCGTACAAGAGTAATGGCCATAGTTACTGCGAGGTCTGCGCGATCATAGTAGATGTCACCGACTGATCCTGTGGGTTTTCCGTTTTTATCCAAATTACCAGGACCTTTAGAAGATATGAACCACTCAACAGTAAAGTTACAAATTCGAGATGCTTCCGTTATCATGAGAAAATGAGTCCCGGATAGTAGTAGTGAATTTTTGTACTCTTTTACAATAAGATGAGGTGGAATCCGACTTCCAGATATTCTTAATATTTTTCTATTTAATGTGCCGCAATGTGAAGGATTGATGCTGTTTACTGATACGATCTGTGCCAAAATTACGAAAATACATTTTACTGAAGAATTCATATTACTCTCTATAAAGAACTTAGATGACAAAAGTTTAGCAGAACTACTGATATTAATTTGGACCGACAAACTTCTTGATACTCTAATTTTGCATTACATTTTAAGAAAACCCCTTCTTAAACCACAATTCTTAACAAGGCTAAATTGAAGTTATTCCACAATATTTACTTCATCACAAAATTAAGTGAAATGGAGTGTTAATGACTTTTACGTATTGTCAATCTAATCTATCACATTATTGACTTCAGCGATGATTGATCACATTTACTTGTAGACGTGTTATTGAAATTAAATCATTTTTATCGCCATTCGAAAACAACAGTTTTGTGTAATTGATTCTTTTATGAATTATTNTTATTGAAATTAAATCATTTTTATCGCCATTCGAAAACAACAGTTTTGTGTAATTGATTCTTTTATGAATTATTGAACTTTAGACTCTTCCTGGCGCCAGGTCCCATCAATGCTAACTTCAACGCCACTTTCGAAAAACTATACATAGAATCTCGTCGTTGAAAAAAAAAAGTTGTTTAATTTGACCTCATGAATAACATTATACCATGAAAACTCAATAAGTAGCACTATAAAATACAATAATCAAATGGGAACTTACAACACCTACGTTCACTACTATTTAGGGCATTGTCACTAACAGGGTTATGTTACTATTTACAAAAACATGTCTACAAATAATTATTGTCTATTTTGTACAGGTTTTTTTACTCACATCATTTTACTTATGCTAAATTAACACAAAATTTCAAGCATTGTTTACTGTTAAACTGCTGAAATATTTATTTATTGATTCTTTCAAATGCTTACCAGCAAAATGATTATCTTTACGCTAGAACCCAAGATCAAATGAACTGCTTCCCTTATTCGCCGATAAATGTTACTTAATAATTAATTGTGTTCATTACTACCTTAATAATTTTATATTTATTGAGGACCATGCTACTAGTGGATTCCACTTGTAATAATTTTAAGCAGACCGACCATTAGTAGGAGTTTATTATAGCTATTACAATTTAGCATCCAAACTCTTATATTCCACAAACAAATCTGAATATTTTTGGGTTCATTGCAGGCTAAACTTTATTAAATTCATATTTATTACAAGCGGGGTCCACTTTATAAGATACAATACTATTAAGAACCATTCAAAATTGTATTACTGAGAGACCATGCTTAAAAAAATGGGACTTTGGTTCTATCAAGTACGAAGCCACTTCTTGTGTTTTTACGGTATTTCTTTCAAAATTTTTGGACCGAACGCAAAAATTGAATTTAGTTAAACTCCTACGCCTTATAAACAACGTTTTCTAAAATGTTGATAAATAGCAATGATTCTGGACGCACAGGGAGTCAGATACGCCATTGCAACTGAAGAATATTCATGTTTTGCCCCTATACTCCAAATAGACTAGATTTTCAGAGTCCGTGAACCCAAGAAATAAAAGTGCAGTGAGATCCCGCATTAATGAAGCGGGAAATAATGAACGGCCAGGTGCAGTGAAATTATCTGGTGCACCACGCTCCGAAGTAGAAATTTCAATCCTTATGCTATGCATACACCTCTGTTTTCACCTGAGAAATTAGCCTGTGGTTTAATTCATTCGGATAGAATGAAAAGTTCAATTCACCGCTAGCGAAACTTAGAATGAACATTGACGGAGGCAGTTCACTCATTTTTACAAGGTGGTATATACAGTGCGAAAATCTGTGGAGAAGGCAATGATACCCAAATTCACCCACCCCACCCGTCCCAGACACCATAGACACTATAGACACTAGTTCCCGCATATGCTCTTTAGTTCGGATGGGGTGGGTGAACTTATCATGGTCTCCTACCCAGATTTTCGCACTGTATAACAGTCAAATTATTCTTTACTTTCTATCCAGTTCTCGGATCTCAAACCGACTGGACCCAGAAACCTGGGAATGGACCCGTTATTTCGTTTATTCCTTATTTACGCCGAAATAAAAATAATCATTTCTAAATTTTTTAGAACCCGGTGACTAAATCATGAATAGATTTATCCAGGGTTATTTTAGATTGTTTGTTTTCTCTTCGCTTTATTGGGTCGGTCACTCGGGATGTTTGATATGGGAGAGTTATAGAAAAAAANGATTGTTTGTTTTCTCTTCGCTTTATTGGGTCGGTCACTCGGGATGTTTGATATGGGAGAGTTATAGAAAAAAATTATAGCAGGGGTCTACCAATAACTTGCGTGGATTTGCGTGAGATTGTGTAAGGTTCCTCTTTTACGTGAAATTGTGTGTTTGTGTAAAAACCGAGAAAGATTTTACAAAATTGAATCCTCTCTCATTGGTTAGAGTCACTAAGCCCATCCCACTTGAGTGAGATTGTGTAAAAGAGGAACCTTACACAATCTCACGCAAATCCACGCAAGCTATTGGTAGACGCCTAGTGTCTTTGTATTTGATTTATCCGTCATCAGAGCAATTCAACATATTGTAAGAAAAATGGGACAAATGGGTTTTCCATTTATCCAACACCATAACTTTACCAAAAATCTTATGCCAAACACCTGGAGTGGCCGACCCTATAAAGCGAAGCGACCAAACAGTCTCCATGGACTCTGGATTTATCAATGTTTGAAATAGTGGTGTAGCAGGGTCATTTTAGATTGTTTGTTGTCACTTCGATTTTATCGGGTCGGTAACTCAGGGTGTTTAGTATGGGAGATTTTTGGGAGAAAATTTTGGTGAATTGTGTTAGAAAAAAAATTATATTCCTGTTATAATAATGTTAAATTTCTCTGACGATGGGTAAATCAAATGCACAAACCTTCCAAATTTTCTCCCAAGAATCTGCCGCGCCAAACACCCTGACTAACCGACCCTATAAAAAGCGAAGTGACAACAGTCTAAAATGACTCTGGTGGTGGTGTAAAATATTTCATCTTTCAAAATCTTGCAAGTGTAAACAAATTTTCAAGTTTCTTGACTTATAACTNAAACAAATTTTCAAGTTTCTTGACTTATAACTTGACTGATGACATAGTTTTATACCATCTGGAGACGATTCAGTGAATTGCGTTGGGTCGTGGCATGTAATAGATGTCCAGTAAAATTAAAGTTGATCTAATCAGGTATTATTCAAATTTTATTTGAATCCGATTGGGTTTGACTAGAAGAAGTGAGCTTGAAACAAGTCCAGTAAATCTGCTCGGTAAGTCCAGACTTTATTTTCGGTAAACAAGTGGACAAAAATGTTAACCGTTTGGGCGTGAACCATGGCCACAGTGAGAAATTCAAAAATTTCTCNAGTAAACAAGTGGACAAAAATGTTAACCGTTTGGGCGTGAACCATGGCCACAGTGAGAAATTCAAAAATTTCTCAATTGTTTCAAAAAATTAGTCTGTGCAAGCTACATTCGAAAAAAATTCCTTATTTCGGTAGAATATGCAGGTTGAGCATGGTATCGCCATTCAGATTTTTGAGGTTGGATTTAGGAATGAGTCTTCCGTGAGCTTTTCAAAGCTATCAAGGCTGCTGAGAACGCAGAACAACCTAACGAAACGAAAATATAAAAATTTAACCTAGAACTAAAAAATGTAAAAACTAGAAAGGTAAGCATTGGAAGTTTCCATAAGAGACTACCACATACCACCCGTGTCTACATTATACAAATTCTGAAAAAGCTAAAATGAAACAGTACGTTCGTACGCGTTACTCCTCAATTGGTGATACATTTAGCGCATGACCAAATGAATATGGTAAATGAATTCCACTAAATTTGTGTTTTTTTTTTGCTAAAAGTTAACCCATTCCCAGAAGAAAATTAAGAAACAGATTTGCCCAGTTTATAAGGCACCTGCTTTCTCCAGCAAACGGCATGGTCCCAAACGTTCCTTTGCACTATGAAAGATGGTTACTTTATATTATTGTTCAAATTCACAAGCATAGAATTTAGCTGAACTATTTATGTAAAAAAAATTTAAGTCCAGTTGTCCGTGGTTTGTTCTACGCTTTATCTTAAAAATTGGTTTGAGCATTCACTAAAAATCAAATGAACATGTCATCGAGCCAATTCGGTCGTTGGAATTATTGGAGGGGACAGTATTGACAAGAGCAGTGGGAAAAGGAGCTTAGCCAGACTATTCAAAAAAATCTTACAATTTCTGTCGTTTTAGGATACGGATTTTAGTCCTAACCGAGTCTACAAGCCCTATTTCGCAGTATCTTTGAACCTCACTCCATGTCAGAACGATATATGATCTTGTTTTATCCATCGTCCCACAAGCCACAACTATTCCTGAGACTGGATGGGTAAGAATCTGGATGAAGAATTACCTGTTTTGGTAACTTTTAACTTTGAATTTCAAATTATATGAATACAAACTTGATTCTAGTTGAATAGTTTAGTTTTAACGGGGTAGGGAGAATTGTTTACTCCTTGAGTCAACATGAACTCCATAGTGGCCACGTGCGTGAAACTTCTGTCCAATCCACAGTCCCAACCACATTTGGAAAATTTAAAAAAGCAAGAAAATGAATTCCTTCGGACACAATCCACGAAATTACTTATGGAAGAAGAGTACGAAAACTATACCTAAAAATGTGGCGTCCGTTGATTTTGTTTTGTTTTCATTAGTGCCAGTAGTGACGAAGATGAGGTGGGCCACGATGATGACGATGAAGGGACGACGAATAAGGATATTGCTATGGGGGTTCTCAACAAAATTTCAAAATTGGTCTGTGGGATTATTTAAATTTGCTCCACTGTATATTGAATTCAGAAAATAATTGTTTTAGTTCGAATATACAACAACCATCGACAAGATTATACTGTTCATCGGATTCATTTTCACTATTTTTCATGCTTTTTGTTTTCCAGTTATGGCTATGTAAGTAAACATAATTTTGCGCAAAAGTTTCTATACACGGAGAAAGTCTTTAATTGAATTTATACGAATATTCGAAATCTCACCTTCTGTGTCATTTATTTTACATATTATTTTGTTCGAATATTGTCAAATTTGTATGATGCAGTGTAGATTTTTATGTTTAATGAACCTATGGTTACACATTTGAGATGGAAAGACTTCTCTAATGTATAGAAATATATGCCTTCCACTGTAGTTGTTTGTAACATTGTTTTTGCTTGATAAATGCGAACAGAAGGATGTGTAGATGTTTATAACATTATCATGTCCGTCGTTCCACCTGTTTGAACATCTTTGTTCACATGCATTTTCTGTCAATTATAAGATTGAGCATTTTACGATAATTTTTACAATGTAAACTTGTGATTTTAGATTATTTGGGAAGATCTCAAATGCATTTATTGCTCAAAGGCTACTCGTAAGATGCTTTTCCATGATATCGTCAAACTTAATTTCACTAGTTATATTTTAATAGCAAATTAAAAATTCAACCAAGCATCAAGTAAACGCTACTAATTCGGGTGCAACAGAAACATTTGCTTCAGTCTTCGGTAACTTCGTTACTCAAATTGATCCTGCAATTAACGTGAGTGCTGTACCAACTGGCGATTTTGGCGGCGGCGGGTATTTTGGAAGTTTTTCACCGTTTAGCACCAACGGGACGGAAACGTTGGATGACTTTGCATTATATGTTGAAGAATTTTCTCTTTACTATGTGTACATTGGAATAGCAGTTTTCGTGTCTTCCTTCTTTCAAGTAACATCTTGAATTTTAAATTTACAAAATTAGTGAGTCTTTATTTTGCCGCTTTGCCAATTGCGAAATGACCTAATGGCAGTTATACCATGTAAAAAATAGGTCTCAATTACCAAGTTCATTTCGTCACAACTACTCGGATCAGTTTGAAATTAGGCACGGCTTTGTAGAAACACATTTTGAGAATGTATTTTCGATGGGTTTCGAAAATATTCATAAACAAAATTTTTAGTAACTGTTTGAAAAATAAAAATTTCACTACTCATTCCTAATGCTGGAGAACTAAATTAACACTCGACATTCCACAAATAAACTTAGGATTAATTTTAATTTTAATAAGTAATTGCCTGAATTTATTGTTGAGAAGGTATTTTTGGTGGTTTCCGGAATTATTTTAAAATGAAATTCTGATGACTGTTTAAGAAAAACGAATTGTCATATTTATTTTACACGGCAGTGTCCTCAACTCACACCCGGCATTGCGTCTTTAGTAGTCGGTTCAATTTTTAACTTTCGAATGTATACCGTATTTTGAAAAAGTTGTTTTTCTCGGCCTTTTGTCAAAACTCGTCCGATAAATTTGAAATTTATGAAGTATTTTTATAATGCATTTCTGGTGCGACTGAAAAATGTTTAGATGCTTTATTTTAATTACTGTCTACGAAAATGAGTATTTCCAATCATGAGAAATTTTTTCAGCATGTGAATTTTTGGTCAGGACGACAATCAAATGTAATTATTTATTTCAAAGTAAGACTCTTTACTGTATAAAATGAAGTTCAGCTCCGCTTTTCTAAAGCAGAATTGTTGACTCAAGTTTCAAATTAATCCTAAAATTTTTGGTGGAGTACCTAGTGTTACTTTAGTTCTCGACCATTAGGAATGAGAGGAGAAAAAAATTTTTTTTCAAACTGTCATATTAATTTTGCTTATGAATATTTTCGAAAACTATCGAAAATACATTTTCAAAATGCGTTTCTACACACCTGTGCCTAATTTCAAATTGATCCGACTAGTTGTTACGAAATGAAACTTGGTAATTGAAACCCATTTTTACATGTTAAACTCCCATTAGCCAATTTCGAAGTGGAGTGGTAGTGCGGCAAAATAAAGACTCTTAAATGATTAAAAAACTAATACGAATTTTTATTTCCAGACTACTTGTTGGGAATGGGTAGCAGAGAATCAATTGTACAGGCTAAGACAAAAGTTTATTTTCCAATTGCTTAGGCAGGAGCAAACTTGGTTTCGTAAACATACGGCTGGGAGTCTCGTATTGAAAATAGCAGAGTAAGTACCGCCACGATTCAAATAGATATAAGTCATGATTCGCACAAAAATTTCGCACTCACACCAGCAAAACAGTACCGCAAATCACTCAACATTGTTTCTATATTCGACAAACGTTAGTTTGTTGTGTAGTAGATCATTTTTCCTTGGATTAAAATTTTTGTCCGACAAATTTTGTCCCGGGAAAGCGGAGTATTAATTTTTAACAATTTGTCCAAGGTAATAGCTTTGGGTTGTTAGTAAGAGATAGTTGTTTCTGATTTCGATTCAAATATTTCAATTATAAAACTGAAGCGAGGTAATTTCATTTCTAAATTTTGAAATCAATTCGTTTTGTAAGAAGCTAGATAGACAAAATTTGCAAACTTACAACACACACCTTATGGGGAATTTACACTCCTACCTTTGACTGACATTCTAAGCAATGCAATATTTAATAAATGAGTTGAATGTCAATGAACTCATGCTTGTTTTGACTACTATTGCTGTGCGTCCATTTATGGTGAATCTTGTGACACTCTATAAGAACACGCTGGGTACGCCTCATCCTAAGTTTAACTCCCTCTAGCGAACAAAGTATTTGTCCATTCCCAAGTTAAAAATTTGTATANCAGTTGTTTCAAATTTGAAATGGGGTGAATAAAAGTTATTAAACTCAATCGCCTCTTCACAATCGATTAGAAAGAATGTGTGACTAGGCACAAAGTTTTAAAAATACTCTACAGATTTTCTTTCTAGTGAAGTAGAAACAAACAATTATATTAAAATAATCTACACAAAATTTTATTTGAAATTCATTTCACTCGAATTCTTCAGTGTTTGGTAGCTTAACTAAGTGAGAAGTATTCGAATTTTGTTTACAAACAATGAACTTTGAATTCAGATTGCATAATTTTAAGACAACAAATTCCTTTGAATTGCGAATAACCTTAAAGTAAAACTTGCTTAATCCGATATTCGAAATGTCTAATTTCAGTGCAAAACATACTGGAATGTTATTTACTATAAATATTTTCATAATTTCAAAAAAATCACCATTCNTCATTTCACTCGAATTCTTCAGTGTTTGGTAGCTTAACTAAGTGAGAAGTATTCGAATTTTGTTTACAAACAATAAACTTTGAATTCAGATTGCATAATTTTAAGACAACAAATTCCTTTGAATTGCGAATAACCTTAAAGTAAAACTTGCTTAATCCGATATTCGAAATGTGTAATTTCAGTGCAAAACATACTGGAATGTTATTTACTATAAATATTTTCATAATTTCAAAAAAATCACCATTCACCTCTACTAAGTTGTCACATCTCTAATTATTTCGTTGAGTTTGGGTAGTATAAAACGCAGAATTAGAAAAGCACCGCTTGAAGCATTTCACAGTTTGACAAAAGAAACCTTCTTGTTCCAAAATCTTTTGTTCTTTAGAGGATAAAAAATATATTTTTGGTTTTCCGAATAATATAACGTAATCTAATATTTTTACTTGATTATGGTGATGCTTTAAATTTTGAATTAAAGATGAAACACATTTATTTGCAGAACTGGGATTAATTTTGTTAGAAAAGTTAGATAAATTGAAGAAATCATTAATGTTGTTCGAACTGTCTGTCGACAAAAATATTTCCTTTAAATTGATTTAATAAAATTCCTTTAAAATTTTCGAATTGAAAAGATGACTATTCAAACAAAATACCTCAATTTTGGACACAAGATGACGCATGTAACAGAGAATGATTATTATAAAGCCAAAATTCTTTACCGTACAAACTTTCAACATTATTTACAAAATCTAACAAGATTATTCGCAACAGTTATGTCTGTAAGTGAAATAGATTTGTTACAAAGAATCATGATTCCTATGACAAATTTAGAGAAATGGGATAAAAATGTGGGATTTAGAATTTCTTCCATAACAATAGGACAAATGAAGGTCCAAGTTCGCCACTGAAACTTTCCAGAACTTTACTTCATGCAGAGTTCTAACTGAGCGACTGAAGAAAAATGAAACTTTGTATGAAATTGTGTGGTGCCTTGACATTGGCATTGAGCTGGAGAATCGGTGGTACAAAGTGGAAAGAATATTTTACGCTGTAGTGACTTATTATTGGCGATCCAATTCACCATTTTATGACTACTTAACTCAGTACACATTTTCACAAATAAATAAAGGAATGCATCGAAATTTGGTTTACAGTTACCAAACCAAAGGGCACCAATTATGGTGTCTCTGATTCGAGTTTTGTGCTTTAGCTCGTCTAAAGTCAATAAGATTGGCAAAATTGAAAATTTTGACGAAACAGGGATATGCCATCTGTATTAAAAGTACAACTTAAATCAGTATCCGTAAGCTCCAATTTATTGTACAAATTTCCTGTCATTGTATAATTGTAGGATTCTGTAAAATTGCTGAAATTTATTTTTTCCAATCTTGATTGAATTTGTGAGGCTAGAATTGGATTGCTGAGAAATGTTTCGATTTGCGATTTTAAATCAAATAATAGAAAATAATTTCCAGGCATAACTGTGTCATTTGGAAGGAAGAAGTTTATTACCTTCAAGTAGCTGTAGCTAATCTAATTAAAGGTGTTTGAATACGTATCCAAGAATTAAAATTATTCGAAATAATAATTTTAATTAATATTAACATAAATTATGACGGTGAGCTGTTCGATAAGGAACATTGAGATTTGGATTCCGAATATACTGACGTTTTATTTTCATGTTATGTAAAATTAAAACCAAAAATTGTATTTAAATTACGATAGCTAAAGTAGAATTTTTGTCTCTTTGTTTTGATGTAGCCACAAAATTATAATTCCATCGTTCTTTCTCAAAGTGGGGAAAATGACACTTGAATCAAGTGGGAATCTCTGCTTCTATATATTTATTAACATTCTTTATTTATTTTAGTTTCACAGTTTTACTAATTGAACAAATTTTTGTACAGTAAACAATTGAGAAGAGTTATTTTATAGTTAAGGATTTAAAGAAAAGTTTGGAATGTTTGATTTCTGAAATCACAAAAAATGCAAATACTGCGGCTGATCAAGTTTCATCATTTAATGACGAAAATTAATAATTAAATGTAGTATTTAATATTGTTGGCCTTAACTTGAGTGTTTTCAATAAATGTTGACAACTGAGGGTTAGCTAACATAATACTATAGCTTGAATTTAAAAAAATGTAGAAACTTGATACTGGTTTTCAATAATTTCCTTCCAGTCTCAAGCAAGCCAGGATGGTCAAGTGGATAGCGCGATTGATATTAAATCTCAATTCTTCAGAAAGTCTTAAGTTCGAATACTGGGAGGGACAAAAAGTAAGAGTTCTTAGAGTGTGATTTTTTTTATTCCACTTCTGCATTACAACGCATTATAAACAAAATTTCTAAACAAGCTTTTCTTCCTAACACTTTAGAAAGGAGGACTGTTATTGTCACAACATTTCTTTCGCGGTTGCGCCTTTCTAGTGTGTTAGAAACAATATTCTGCCATAATTGTAAAAAGACGATTGTAAAAAACGTTGAATTCAATCCATATTTAATTTTTTAAGTCGGGTTGGCTTTCGCCTCATTCAAACGTTGCTCAGAATGACATTCTGTACAAGTGTGCAGAACCTAAAGGCCCATTCATAGGCACAATATGATCTGGTTACTTTCTTTGGTGAAATATTTTTAAAAAAAACGTGGCATCTTTAAAATTTTTTATTTATTTGAAGTGATTCTGAGCGTTTTCGAGAAGGTGTTGGGCACAATTTCTCCTTGGCTATCGAATACGTTGCAATTGCTGTGTTCGGAGCAGGGATTGGACTTTTAACAAGTTTTAAGCTGATGATCGTATTTTTGACTTCAGCACCATTTATTTTGACGAAAATAGTTGTACTCTGGAAGGTACGTAGTCAGATGAAGGATTGACAATAATAATTTGTGTGAATTCATTTGTTGTTTCTAACTTTAGAAAATTGCTGAAAAATCCATCGTCCAACAGAAGGAGTATGCAAAGGCTGGTAAAATCTGCTCAGAAGTTTTATCAGGGATCAAGACAGTTTCAGCCCTTTGTGGAGAAGAGAAAGAGATTGCACGTTATAACAAAGCTCTTGGCAAAGGTGCAGAAGCAGCAAGAAAAAAGAATTTGCTGCTGGGGATTGGAATTGGCGGAATGTATTTGCTCATTTACTGTTTCTACGCGATTGCGCTGTGGTATGCAGTGAATTTGTTACTACAAGACGCTATCACACCAGGGGAAATTTACACAGTCTTCTTCAGTATCACCATCTGTGCCTTTGCCTTGGGATCCATATTGCCTTTCATCAACAGTATCGCTACTTCCTTTGGTTCCGTCGAACTCCTAAGCACCGTCTTAGACTCTATTCCAAAAATTGACCCTTACGACTCATCAGGTTGAAGCTATTTCATCGTTTCTTAGTAGAGTCCAGCACAATGTCAACACCGAGGAGAGAAATATTTGGTCCATGCCCTTTGCTGGAAAATAGTGTGCTCAAAATTCTCCTGATGTGTCATATTCTTCTAAATTTTTGATGAAGAAGGCAATACTTTTGGAAAACCCATTGTAAAGATATATTTCGATAGAAAATCTTCGGTTTTCAAAAATCGTAACTGCGGCAAGATTAACTGTTTACAGTGCATTATTTGGGAATTAGGAATTGAGAAAGTTGTAGAGGATACCGCGCTTAATTTACATGTGCTTCCATCTGTCGTGCTTGTAGAAAACTAATTTTTTTAGCGTGAATTTGCGTGGATCTTAAATCTTAACGTCTACTCATTAATTGGTCTGGATCCTTACAATTGATTACGAATCCTTAAGTTTACAATGCCGGATTGTAAACCGCCGGGCCCTTTCCCCTAAATAACTACTGCTGTTCTGACCTGTCATTTCGAGCAATTAAAACATGACTTTGTATTTTTGGTAATTTGAAAATTGAGCAAGGCTAAAAACGTTGTAAAGCACCCTCCTTATGAAAATCTCAATTACCAATTCCCAAATAATGTTCTAAATGTACATCACATCATGTCACGTACAAACGGAACATTATTTGGGGGATGGGAGATGAGTCATCTCCGATTTTTCCATGAAATTTCTGAAAATGTTAACGTTTTTTCAAAAAGACAATTAGTATCTGAGGTAGGAGAGCAAAATGTCAAAACCACTGTCTAGCAAAGGGTATAGTACAAATATCTCTTCCACCGGTCATACCTAGAATATTTATTGTGTTGGACTGTATTGTGTTGAACTGTATTGTGTTTAATTGGAATCTGGTTATTTATTCCTGACACTTAGGTGAACGACCAAACAAGTTTACTGGAAAAATCAAATTTAATAATGTCGCATTTGCATACCCTGGGAGAGAAGATATTCCTGTCTTTAAGAATCTTAAACTAGAAATTCAAGGTAGCCAAACTGTTGGTAAGAAACCTTATTAAATGATTGTACAATCCAAGCTCGTTACGATAAGCCTTTGCTATATCAACAACCTATTAGAACAAGAAAAATATTAGGTCGTTTGCTCGAGCTTATAACGTTCAACTTGTTGGTTATAACAACATCAGCTAGAGCAACAATTCCGTTATAACACGGTAATTTACCGTAAAATTCTAGATTTCTGGCCTATATCAACAATCCCAAAGAATTCATTCATTTATGAGACATTTTCTCTTTGATTTGTGATTTTCCATATCATATTCTTTTGAAATTCGTGGATAAGTACAACTAGCTTCACATTTAACCATGTTCCATCCAAATCAGACTCAAGGTTTGCGATGTTTGGTAAAAATGAACCTAAGAACCTACCAAGGACAGGCCAAAGAAACATAAGATCCATACTTTAACAGCATAATGTTGTTATATCCGATATAACAACAAACCCGTTGTAACCAGATATGACGACTCCAATTAAATTTTTATAGTTAGCTTTGACTGTAGTAGTAAATTGTATTACGCGAATGTAAGTTTACATATTGTTGCAGCCATTGTTGGACCCGGTAGTTCAGGGAAAAGCACACTCATCCAATTGTTACTTCGCTTCTATGATCCGCAGAAGGGTCAAATAAAATTTGATACGTACGACGTGAAAAATTTGGTAAGTGAAAATAACTAAATTAATTGTTCATAAAGTCTCAACAGGTTGTACGAATGTTTCAGAACGTACGATGGATTCGAGAACAAGTTGCTGTTGTTGAGCAAAGTGCGGTATGATGATAAAATATTGCTTATACATAAAAATTTTAGTTGAAATTACCCAAAGGGTGGGCAAAAATTAACAATAGGTCCTCAGAAAAATACATCGAAAATTTGATGTTAAAATTTTATCCTCTCTTAACAGCGCACACAAGATGGTCTACTCCAAGGTTTCTACGAGAAATTTACAAAAAACAATTTTGATAAGGTTAATCCATAACCACCATATTTCAAAAAATTTTCATTTGTCGATTTCGTAATATGTTAAAATATATCCTTCCGAACGGATTTAGATTAGCTTCTTAAAAATTTTTTGAGAATGAGTGGAGTTATGGAATAACCTTAATATAGACGTTTATCAAAATTTCTCATAGCAACCTTGCTCTACTCCATGATTCTATGGAACTATCGAGCATAATCTCTACTATGATTTAAAATTAAAATTTATCTAAATCCAATACCTTACCTGGGTTTGTTGACTCATAGTTAGTGCGAGTTTGATAGTGTATCTTCAAACGATCTATTATGGCCCCATGATTCCATTCACATATTTTGCACTTTGTAAAACGAGAGACCACCAAAGTAGAAACATAATTATGAAACAAACATTTTATGAATAGAATATGCAAATTAAACCCTGCTTTACTTTGTTAGTTTGAAAATACATCCAAAATACAAAAAAAATACAAATGATACCAAAATACCAATGATAACATTGTATGTTTGGACGATATATTATACATGGTATTATAAGTAATACGTCAACGTATTATACGCAAGGCACAATTATGGATTTTTTGGCTTACAAATAAAATTCATTAAGCCGAAGTGCACTGTAAATTATTCTAGGTACTTCCGCCGCTTGATACAATCTTTGACATTATTCGAGCTGGTCGGAGAGAACTGAGACTTCCACATGTCATCAGGGCTGCGAAATATGCTCTCATACACAATTACATAATGACATTACCTAAGGTAAGCAAACCTAAAGCCACTTAATTAGTAGTTTAATGGAAATTGATTGTAATAGGGATATATGACGTCGATTGCTGTCCCTGGGGGGAAAGAATTCTCAATTGGGCAACGGTAAGAGTAAATTTTTTATAATTTCTAGGTTTACTGTTTTCCGCCATTTTACTGAAATTTCTGTCTCTTAAGTCAATGCATGCTCATCGCAAGAAGTATACTTTTGAATCCAAAAATCCTTATTTTGGATGAGGCAATGACGGCAATTGAGGCACCGGTTGCACAGCAAATTGAAAAGAATTTACGAAATCTACGTAAAAATTCAACAACAATTGTAATTGCCCGTAAATTAGCTATCGCTCAATACGCCGATTTTATCATCGTTCTCAAGGTTTGGTTCGGAAATAACACTTGAATTATGTAACGTAACTTTCTATGTTTGTACCCCTGTCTGAATTACAGCCCCAACAGCAAGACTTAAGAGCATTTAGCACCCTGTGCATTCTACCGAAATGACCAAAGCCTAAACTTTATCCAAGCAAGTCCAGGCGGGAGAGATTTCTTTATCTTCTTTTATTCCAATCCTCTTATTGCATGGAGAAAGCTGAATTACCAATTATTGCTATTTCACAATGAAAACGTGTCCATTCGATAGCCAAAGTGGTAGCCGTTTTAATTATGATATACACTAACAAAATTAAAGCGACATAAATACTCCGACACACTGACATGTGTTACTACTTCAGTGGCTCAGTGGAAACACCGACAAGCTTTTAAATACAAAGTTCTGGGCTCGTTCACAGTGTGAAACTCCCTTTTGGGAACCATTGCAACCGAACTAATCAAAACATAATTGAAAGCATTTCGTTTAACTTTCCAATAAAAATTTTTCCAAAACTTAAAATTTTCTTTTAAAACAAATATTATTCCTAACGTTAGATTCTATAAATCCCCAGTCAGTGATAAAGCCCTATCCTCAGGGTCAGAACTCCAAGTTTTAATTCAGTCCTCTCCACTCCACCCCACCCCCTCCGCCCCCAGGGGCACAAATACAGAAAATACGGTAATATCTGTTCAAGAGATTTTAATAAACTTTCCAGGATGGTAAAGTTGCTGAGAAAGGAGTCCATGGAGAATTGGTTGAGCTCCAAGGAGTCTATTACGAAATGTTACAACATGAAGACCTAGTGGAATCAATTCAAGTGAAAAACACAACTGCATCTGAAAAGAATCCGTACGTATTATTAAATTATTATTACACTTGAGAGACTAATTATTTCGGAAGGACAACTAAAATTTGCAAACAAAGGACACCACATGAAGTGTGGTGTCCTTTGTTTAAACTACGACACTTCTTATACCTGGCACCAAACTGAGGCACCTGTTATATCCAGGAATGACATGCCATGGATAGTAGTGATCTTTATTACTTTGTTCTTGGGAGTACCTCTGTGAAAATTGATTTGTGTGCCTGGAAGTCACCAAAGTTAACTCACAATACTAACAATTCGGCCCCCGTAGGTCGAATCTGTTAGTATGGCATGACGTCACTTAGCACATGATTTAGTGAATTTCACTTTACTAGGACCGAGACAGATGTGGAAAGAGAGCTAATCACGGAACAGGTGCAACACAGTTCAGGAGGCAAAGACGCAGGATTAAAATTGGTAGATGAGGTCTATGATAGTGGGAAGGATGAAAAGATTGAGCTTCCATCTATCAACAAAATTCTCAGCGTTCTTCCTCGAAAAGCAGTACCGCTGTTTTTTGGATTCGTTGGCTGCGTCCTCAGCGGACTGGTCATTCCGTTACTCGCTTTTTGCCTTGGGCGGATCCTCCAGGTTTGTTTCCAGTGGTGTCCAGTGAATTGACCAATACTTGAATTGATCAGCTTTTGAATTATCCAAAAGCATGTTAACTAAGGTGTATGCCATGTTCACTACATCTGCGCTTGTAATCAAAAAGTCGGAGAAGTGTACAAAACAAAATACGTGTCCCACAGAAAACTACAATGTGGCGAGATGACAGGCATTTATGGTTTTAGAGTAACATACAAAGAGTTAGAGAGAAAGACGAAACAGTAGGTATTGTCGAACCGTTTGGGCGCGAACCATACCCTTGCTTTGAAATTAAAAGATTTGTCAATTTCTTCGAAAAATTAGACTCGTGCACAACATAACNTTACTCGCTTTTTGCCTTGGGCGGATCCTCCAGGTTTGTTTCCAGTGGTGTCCAGTGAATTGACCAATACTTGAGTTGATCAGCTTTTGAGTTATCCAAAAGCATGTTAACTAAGGTGTATGCCATGTTCACTACATCTGAGCTTGTAATCAAAAAGTCGGAGAAGTGTACAAAACAAAATACGTGTCCCACAGAAAACTACAATGTGGCGAGATGACAGGCATTTATGGTTTTAGAATAACATACAAAGAGTTAGAGAGAAAGACGAAACAGTAGGTATTGTCGAACCGTTTGGGCGTGAACCATACCCTTGCTTTGAAATTAAAAGATTTGTCAATTTCTTCGAAAAATTAGACTCGTGCACAACATAACNTGAACCATACCCTTGCTTTGAAATTAAAAGATTTGTCAATTTCTTCGAAAAATTAGACTCGTGCACAACATAACGTACAATAATTCCTTATTCCTATAAGGATTGAGAGGTTGATCATGCTACGGCCATTCATATTTTTTGGGTTGGATTATAACACTGAGAGTGGTAGATGGGAGGCTTTCTATGCTTCCATGCTCCATGCCTCCAACTATGCCTCCATCCTCCATGCCTCCAAGAAACTTACTAACCGCCATGAATATTAATAAAAAGAAATAAAAAAACTATATAAACCTAGAGAAAAGAAACAATAAAAACTTAAACGTAAAATTTAAACAATTAATTAAAATAACTGGAAAGGGGAGAGAAAGAGTGGGAAAGGAGAGGTTACCATTTACCACCTACACAAACCTAAATCCTACCAAATCTAAAAAAGCGAGATAGAGATAGCATAGCAACTCTTCAATTGGCAACACATTTGGTACATGGCAGCTATTGTGAATGAGTCGGACCCCTTTTTTAATCACAATTTGTATTCACTAAAACTGCAGTG
Source organism: Holacanthella duospinosa (assembly GCA_002738285.1). Lineage (NCBI taxonomy): Eukaryota > Metazoa > Arthropoda > Collembola > Poduromorpha > Neanuridae > Holacanthella > Holacanthella duospinosa. The sequence continues at coordinate 372,085 of NIPM01000080.1, read as the reverse complement.
AAAAATTTAGAAAAATTTAATTATTCATTTTTTATAATCATGTACTTAGAAGAGCTCTTCACGGTGTAAGATATCAAAGCCTTGGAAGTGGCCAAGTTTAAGTTTTCTAGCTCAATTTTCTTAAGCTGTTTTTCCAGCAATTACATCAGCTAAATGGTAGTGAAACTTGTCAATTAAAGGCACCCGATACTTCTTAGCACTTTAAACAATCGTGTCTGATACTTAGATCAGAATTTAAATAACTAATTAGTAATTAGTGAAAAAAGAACATTCTTGCAGCCGAAAATTATAACGTTCGGGAGGAAAGTGAATTGGTCTAGTCACGTGATGCAAAAATCTCGCGGATGACCTATGTGCGGCTCTCGGCTATTTGATTTGACAAAAGTAAAGGAACTTTAATAAGCTCCTTTTGAAGGAATGACTCAGATGGCAGCACAGCCAAACCACAAGTCTCAAGCTCCATTCCACGCTATTTTATTGAAATAATTAATAACATAATTAATTACTTATAGAATATAATTATAATTACAATTAATGATAAATTCTTCTTAATTCCTTCATAGCTGTTTCTGAGTGACAAAGAAGATCTTCTTTCATCTGGAATTTTCTGGGTTGAAATGTTGCTAATTTTAGCGATCACAGCAGGAGTTGGTTATTGTTTGCAAACCATCTTTATCAGTTCTGTTGGAGAACAATTAGCGTTAAGGCTCCGTATTCTAAGCTATGAATCCATTATTCGACAACCAATTAGTTGGTTTGATCATGAGAAAAATTCACCTGACTTTCTTTACTCACGATTAGCCTCGGACATCCCATTCATCAAGAATGTAAATATTATCTAGAAGAGTACTTGAAATTTAACTGAATGACTAACAATTCTTTTACGTCTTAAGGCTGTTGGACCAAGACTTGCAAATGCTATTAGTGCATTCATAACTATGGTCACTGGATTTATAATTGCAACAATCTATGGGTGGCAAGTAGCGTTAATTACAATGCTGACTGTTCCAATGATTTTGCTAGGGTTATTTGTTCAAAGAAGGATACAACATAAAGCATACAAAAGTGTGTCTTCAATTCGAAAAAATATCATTAAGGTAAGTTAACTCAATTCAATTTAAAGGAGTATAAACAACCTAGTACGGACACATTCCAAATGGGTTGTTATCCTTCTTTCACACCAGCAAATCCGCATTTGCCAAGGTTTTTCTTTGACATTCAATTCGGAAATTATTATTTGAAATCGAACAAACGGGAGGCCATTATTGTACAATCAAAATAAGTGTGAAAATTTTTTTGAGGTTTCTTCTTTCCTCATAAAGGAAAAATGAACTCTGTAAAACGGTTTACAATATAAATTTCTAAGTTTTTTAACATTATTTTCCCTAACTCGTAATTTTTCTAAGTTTCTTTGTGATATTCCGTTACCTGGGTATTTCAAGTTCCTCAAGTTGAGGCTATTGCCAACACGTACCATCACTTCGACGGTATCCAAAAATTTTTGGAAATAAATATTGAATTACTTAAATGTATATCCAATTCACATGTGAATAATGGAGCTCAAAAGCTTAAATTACCGCTAAAGAATTATTGAATTACCGGGATCACTTATTCAAACTCAAACATTTACATGTTAAAACTGCCGCGTACATTGACATAACCGATATAATTTGAACGCTATTTTAACTAGCAGCTGCCACATCAATATCAATATCGGATTACCGGAATTCAAACTTTAAAACAGAAAATAACAAATTTAATATTAATGATTTGTTTGGCCATAGTAAGCAATAATTTTGACGTTGTTTTCTTAAAAGCATTTACGTTACATCAATATCGAATTAGCGGGATGTGAGAAACAATGACTCACAATCACGACATGAACTCAAGATCCAGGAATTGGACCCTGAGTCATCGTGTCCTTTCTACTTTGCCTTATGTAAATAAATAAAGTCCTTTAAGGACGATATTTTAGGAATCAAGGATTATTACAAATTAGTCGTAAACTGCATTTCACATAGCATTTATGAACTTTCTAAAGCCTATAAAAGCGGCTGTTAATCATAGAATTCGATATACTGTTACTCTGTCCTTTTTCACTTAAAGAACACTTAATAAAATTGCAAAGCCTACAAGTCTTGTGTTATTGCTCCAACTCATAGATCAGAATTTACAACACGGGAGCAGTAATTCACTAATATTTACGAATTCAGAGTGACACATACATTTGAAAAAATAAATTCTGAAGGCTATTAACTAATCACCGCTATACCGATATCTAATTACCCGATGTACAACATTAAAACTGCTCAAATTTAAAATTTTTAACTTTATTTTTATATTTTTATCCCGGTAATTCGGTATTCATGTAGCAGTAATAAATTTAAATGGAGCTTGATTGTTGTCCAACACGCAACAGAAATGCGTAATCCTATCTTCCAAAAACTTAACCTTTGAAATTTTCAACCCGGGACATCAAGTTCCGAGTAGCAGTTATTGATGTAGCGGTGGTAAATTTATATGAAGCTTACTGCTTTACCAACCTAACAATGAAAGTAATTTTAATTTTTGAAATTTAACCTTTAAATTTCTAATTTAGGAAATTTGATATTTGTGTAGCAGTAATAAATTTAATAAAAATTGGTATTTATTGAACGACTCACCGTCAAATCCTTATCTTATATTTGTAAATTTGATTTTTTTTTGTATTACCATTAATTCGAGATTGACGTAGCGGTAATGAAGTCCGTATTTTATTTACTGTATACAGTTCGATGGAAAAGTGACCTTTCTCCACCTTCCCTTGCGTCCCTCTCTTCCACTGTCAGACGACAGACGCCTTCTCGATGCGTCTAAAGTCTGGTCCCCATGCTATACAAAATCTCCCTTCGTATAACTGTCTCCCCATCCCTCGTCCTGTTAACTTCTTTCCCAAGACAGTCAATTAGAATCCCATTTCCCCCATTTACGTCCCGTGATTGTTTGAACTCTGACCATACTATGCCCTATACAATTCCCCGAACCTTTTCCCAAACCCTATCCCCGTCATCCCCATTGCCGTCTTACAATACCTACAGTATTATTTAATTAGATTTAAACGAACAGCTTAATTAAATTTTGAAATTTGCACTATGATTCTTGGAGCGTCGGTAGAATTAAAGGAAACGCACTCCTCGCGGATTTGGGTAAGTAATACAACAATCGATCAGAAATTTAACGTAGATTACGAATCTGGCAATTACGAATTACATAACAATGTTTTTGTTAGGTAATTAATAGACGTATTCACGCNCGGTTTCAGTTGGATTCGATCATACGGTTTACAATATAAATTTCTAAGTTTTTTAACATTATTTTCCCTATCTCGTAATTTTTCTAAGTTTCTTTGTGATATTCCGTTACCTGGGTATTTCAAGTTCCTCAAGTTGTGGCTATTGCCAACACGTACCACCACTTCGATGGTATCCAAAAATTTTTGGAAATAAATATTGAATTACTTAAATGTATATCCAATTCACATGTGAATAATGGAGCTCAAAAGCTTAAATTACAGATAAAGAATTATTGAATTACCGGGATCACTTATTCAAACTCAAACATTTACATGTTAAAACTGCCGCGTACATTGACATTTCCGATATAATTTGAAGGCTATTTTAACTAGCAGCTGCCACATCAATATCAATATCGGATTACCGGAATTCAAACTTTAAAACAGAAAATAACAAATTTAATATTAATGATTTGTTTGGCCATAGTAAGCAATAATTTTGACGTTGTTTTCTTAAAAGCATTTACGTTACATCAATATCGAATTAGCGGGAGCAGTAATTCACTAATATTTACGAATTCAGAGTGACACATACATTTGAAAAAATAAATTCTGAAGAATTATTAACTAATCACCGCTATACCGATATCTAATTACCCGATGTACAACATTAAAACTCCTCAAATTTAAAATTTTTAACTTTATTTTTATATTTTTATCCTGGTAATTCGGTATTCATGTAGCAGTAATAAATTTAAATGGAGCTTGATTGTTGTCCAACACGCAACAGAAATGCGTAATCCTATCTTCCAAAAACTTAACCTTTGAAATTTTCAACCCGGGACATCAAGTTCCGAGTAGCAGTTATTGATGTAGCGGTGGTAAATTTAAATGAAGCTTACTGCTTTACCAACCTAACAATGAAAGTAATTTTAATTTTTGAAATTGAACCTTTGAATTTCTAATTTAGGAAATTTGATATTTGTGTAGCGGTAATAAATTTAATAAAAATTGGTATTTATTGAACGACTTTCACCGTCAAATCCTTATCTTATATCTGTAAATTTGATTTTTTTTTGTATTACCATTAATTCGATATTGACGTAGCGGTAATGAAGTCCGTATTTTATTTACTGTATACAGTTCGATGGAAAAGTGACCTTTCTCCACCTTCCCTTGCGTCCCTCTCTTCCACTGTCAGACGACAGACGCCTTCTCGATGCGTCTAAAGTCTGGTTCCCATGCTATACAAAATCTCGCTTCGTATAACTGTCTCCCCATCCCTCGTCCTGTTAACATCTTTCCCAAGACAGTCAATTAGAATCCCATTTCCCCCATTTACGTCCCGTGATTGTTTGAACTCTGACCATACTATGCCCTATACAATTCCCCGAACCTTTTCCCAAACCCTATCCCCGTCATCCCCATTGCCGTCTTACAATACCTACAGTATTATTTAATTAGATTTAAACGAACAGCTTAATTAAATTTTGAAATTTGCACTATGATTCTTGGAGCGTCGGTAGAATTAAAGGAAACGCACTCCTCGCGGATTTGGGTAAGTAATACCTCAATCGATCAGAAATTTAACGTAGATTACGAATCTGGCAATTACGAATTACATAACAATGTTTTTGTTAGGTAATTAATAGACGTATTGACGCATACACGGATCGCTAACATGCNCAATCGATCAGAAATTTAACGTAGATTACGAATCTGGCAATTACGAATTACATAACAATGTTTTTGTTAGGTAATTAATAGACGTATTCACGCATACACGGATCGCTAACATGCACAATCGTGATTGGGTTAGTTGAGCGTGATTGCACGCCTGTAACGGATATCGCGTTCAGGTAGTTCAGACCATGTTTCCCCGCGGCATTTGGACGAGCCGAAGGCTCGTTCAACAGCTATCGGAGGCGCGCCGCCATTTCTTTCGCGTAATAGCAAACTACTGATGAAATATTTTATTGATTGATAACCTAACGAATCCTAATCCTAACAACGAATGCATATTAAACCCTATTTTTGTTCCATTTTGAATAATTGATAACTTTTTTTCTATGCGTTTCCGGTGAAAAAATTTTTTTTTTATATTTGTGATCAGCGATCATTATTAATCTACAAAATAAACTTCATCATAATTTGAGGTGCTTCGGAATACCTAATTCCCCCCCCCCCCCACATTTGGGTAAGTCACTTAAAAAAAAATTTTTTTTTTGGCCCAAATTTACAAAATTTCACAAAATGAGACTTGACCGCCATCAACGGATGTTAGATTTGTAATCTACGTGAAATTTCTGATCGATTGAGGTATAGCTTACCCAATTCCACAAGGATATTTGGGTAAGACAGTGCAGAAAAAAAAAATTTTTTTTTGCACAAATTTGCAAAATTTTTGCAAAATTTGACTTGACCGCCATTAATGAGTGCTAGATTCGTAATCTGAATGAAATTTCCAATCGATTGAGGTATCACTTACCCAATTCTGCGAGGAGTGCGTTTCCTTTAATCGTTCCGGAGCTTCTTATTCTCGTTATTTTGAGAAGCATTCTAATCCATTTTATTGTCAAAGAAAAAATTATTGATACTGAAGTTTTGAATTCCTTAGACGAAGCAATTTATACATGTGNCCATTTTATTGTCAAAGAAAAAATTATTGATACTGAAGTTTTGAATTCCTTAGACGAAGCAATTTATACATGTGAGTTATTCACGGGAATCGCGCTATATACGTTTGATAAGCCTCTCAAGAAACATGAGCGGTATAGGTTATGTGCGCGTGATGTATGGGCTTAGACTGAAATTACGTCATGACATTGATTAGTCAACTTTGANCCATTTTATTGTCAAAGAAAAAATTATTGATACTGAAGTTTTGAATTCCTTAGACGAAGCAATTTATACATGTGCGTTATTCACGGGAATCGCGCTATATACGTTTGATAAGTCTCTCAAGAAACATGAGAGGTATAGGTTATGTGCGCGTGATGTATGGGCTTAGACTGAAATTACGTCATGACATTGATTAGTCAACTTTGATTCTAGTGGACAACTAGATCTATCAAAAACATTTGGGCAATCCAGTCGAGTTCAAAGGCGTTACAGATTTGCCAACGCATGGAGACAATAATCTTTCCAGCACTTGTGTAGGTGACTCGTTAAAATTTCACTTGAAAGCACTATTAACACTACTACTTGTGAATTTAGAGAAGGTCAGAAGCAGGCATTGTCATATGGATTAGGATATGCCTTTTCAGAATGCATGACGTTCTTTACGTTCGGAGCTGCATTTCGTTTTGGTGCAGTACTTATTAGGCAGCGGCTACTGCCTATCCCTGATCTCTTCACGTAAGTTCTAAATGAAGATGTCAATCTGTTACAAATTGGAACAATAGACAAGGAACAATTGAAGAAATTAGATCAATTTCATCAATTTGGATAGAAAAATTATGAATGGGTGTCAAAATTTGTGGAAATTTTTTAAATATTTGTCGATTTTGGAAATACCAGAATCCGGTTATTATCATAATTCCGGTTTATAAACTAAACTATTAAGAATGTGACTGTACAGTAGGTGACTCAAGTTTTAACAAATTGCGTTGATTGCAGTATTTTCTTTGTGATAACATTTGGAAGCCTTAGTCTTGGACAAGCGAAGAGTTTTGCTCCAGATTANGCCTATCCCTGATCTCTTCACGTAAGTTCTAAATGAAGATGTCAATCTGTTACAAATTGGAACAATAGACAAGGTCTAGTCTCGAAGAAATTAGATCAATTTCATCAATTTGGATAGAAAAATTATGAATGGGTGTCAAAATTTGTGGAAAATTTTTAAATATTTGTCGATTTTGGAAATACCAGAATCCGGTTATTATCATAATTCCGGTTTATAAACTAAACTTATTAAGAATGTGACTGTACAGTAGGTGACTCAAGTTTTAACAAATTGCGTTAATTGCAGTATTTTCTTTGTGATAACATTTGGAAGCCTTAGTCTTGGACAAGCGAAGAGTTTTGCTCCAGATTACTTCAAAGCTCGTCTCTCTGCTTCCTTTATTTTCAAGTTAATTGAGATGAAATCTTCTATTGACCCAATGAACACAAGCGGCCTCAAACCAATTATTGAAGGGCAAATTGAGCTAAGAAACGTTGTTCTCAGTTACCCAATACTTCCTAATGTTAAAATATTGCAAGGAACAAGTCTAATAATTACTAAAGGAAGTACAATTGGAATAGGTTTGTGATTTATGAATCTTAAAATGCTAATCAAAAGTTGTCTTAATCTGTATGGTTTTGTGTAGTCGGTCCAGTTGGTGGGGGAAAGTCAAGCATATTGTCAATCTTAGAACGATTTTATGAAATTGATAGTGGTGAAGTGGTAAGAATGTCTGAAAGACTCGTTATGGCTATTTCTACTACAAATATTCTATTTCAGTTGATCGATGGCGTCAATATTAAAGATATCAACTTACGCCACTTGAGGGAAAACATTGGATATGTGGCTCAAGAGCCAAACCTTTTTGACTTGTCAATCAGAGACAATATTCTTTATGGCTATTGCGGACCAGTAAATGCCGAGGCGGACTTGACTTCACTTGTAGAAAAAGCAGCCATGGCGGCTGATGCTGATTTCATCACGGAAGAGCTACCGCAAGTATGTTTGATGTTATGGAAATTCAAATGAAAGAGTGATTATTATGATACTCAGGTCAAGGTTGCTTGTCAATAAAAAACTAAAAAAGCCACTTTAAAAGGTTACTCCATAACTCGTAACTTTTAAAAAATTAATTTTTTCATACAAATAACCAAAATTAATACTTTTATACAATTTTTTNCCATAACTCGTAACTTTTAAAAAATTAATTTTTTCATACAAATAACCAAAATTAATACTTTTATACAATTTTTTACGCCTACAATGCTATGCCATGCGTCTTTGTCGATGTCGAACGACATTCATGAATAAAATTTTTAATTTTTGAGAAGATAAGAGTTATGTAGTAACCTTATTAAACTGTTGTCAAGGAACCTTGGCTCAGGTGGTATTTAATGAGTTCGAAGAAAGAGAGTAAACGCTTGAGGCGTTGGTTGATTTGGAGGGGATGAAGAAAAGGTTTTGNCCATAACTCGTAACTTTTAAAAAATTAATTTTTTCATACAAATAACCAAAATTAATACTTTTATACAATTTTTTTACGCCTACAATGCTATGCCATGCGTCTTTGTCGATGTCGAACGACATTCATGAATAAAATTTTGAATTTTTGGAAAGATAAGAGTTATGTAGTAACCTTATTAAACTGTTGTCAAGGAACCTTGGCTCAGGTGGTACTTAATGAGTTCGAAGAAAGAGAGTAAACGCTTGAGGCGTTGGTTGATTTGGAGGGGATGAAGAAAAGGTTTTGCTTGCCTAAAAACAAAAAAAAATACATAACAACACGCATGTAATGACTAGTGTTCTCCATGACTCTGACTCCGGAGTCATGACTCTGACTCTGACTCTGACTCTCATGACTCTGACTCCCAGGGTTTTTGGGAGTCGGGAGTCATTTGATGACTCTGACTCCAAGGGTTTTGGGAGTCAGAGTCATGACTCTGGGAGTCGACTCCCAGACTTGGGAGTCATGACTCTTTTGAAACATGCGCACATGGGCATATGGGACTATTTTTTAACAAAATTTATATGCAAATATTATTTCGACAGTTATTTTTACAAAGAAATATTTAAAAAACAAAGTTACGAATTGTTTATTTAACCTGATGAAAGTGGCTTTTTTAGTTTCTTGTTGTCAAGGAAACTTATCAAACTTAGAAACAACAAAACTAAATGTATAAAAAAAATTCAATTTCAGACCCGATTTTCCATTTTTGTATTATGTAACTCCGGAGTCGAGAGTCATGACTCTGACTCAGAGTCGACTCCCAAAATTTGAGGAGTCAGAGTCATGACTCCGAGAGTCGACTCCCAACATTTAGAGAGTCAGAGTCATGACTCTCAGAGTCATTGACTCTGACTCCGGCCAAACTGGGAGTCATGGAGAACACTAGTAATGACCAAAGCCAAAGAACAAAAAAGTTTAATACTAACAGCTGACTCATGCAGTTTACTAGCGTAAAAATGAATTATATTAACTTTTTGTTCTTTCGCTTTGGTCACTACGGTAGATGAGAGATAGTAGGTAGGAAAAACTCTTGAAAAGGTATGTGGTTTTCTGAAGACCAATCACAAAGAGAGAATATGGAAGTTGGTAATGTTAGATTTACAAAACCCTCCCCAGTGCAGTGGCAGCTTTGCTTCATATTGAAGAGGTATGCCGAGGTATATTGATTGGCATGACGCAAATGGAATGAGATGTACAAACGAAGACAAATTAGGTGGCAAATGGAGACAATGAAGATACCAAGAAATAGCATAACGCGAAAATTTTTGGTGCAGAATAACCGATGAGATATACAGGGTCCACCGTCCTATTACGAATATCAATTTTCGAAAATTAGTTCTTAATTATTTTTATTATTTAGTAAATTATTTTGTTTCCCATCTATTGTGTGGGATATGATGTTGAAAGTTGTAAGTAACGTGGTTACTACTGGGATTGAAGAATAGAAAATAAAGTGAAATGTGGCAAATCCACAGTAAGTTATATTATTTTCAACCGTCCGCATATTCGAAAGTTTGAATAGCTTTTCTAGAGACCGCATTATCATAATGCTATATTTCCGCAAGACTATACATTATGCGATGTAATGTTTTGATTTTTCTAGCACTTTGAGACGAAATGTGGCGAACAAGGGAAGAATTTAAATGCTGGACAGAGGCAAGAAGTTGCACTCGCTCGAGCTGTTATCAAGTATGGTAATGGTGATTCTAACTGAGGGGCACACTACAAGAACAATATATCCACCATTCCAAGAATTACTTAGAAATCTTTGTTTTTCTTGTTTGTGAATATTTGAATAACAAGCATTTTGTATTGCATATTGGATTGCAACTTCACATCTATGGGGTCAACGACCCTTCCTCATATCTAATGTCTCACCTTTGTTTCGCACAATATTCAAAAGCTTATATTTAATTGCAATTAAATGATAAAATTACACGTACATTTATGTTAATTTAATAAGTCAAGAGTTAATAAGCTTAGAGAACTTTTTGTTCACCCTAACATGATTGCGACAAGAATCAGGTTAGGGTGATTAGAATCATGTTTTCTTTTTTCATTCTTTTGGGACTGGCCCAAAAGAAGCTTCCGAAATTACAATAATTGTCAAAGAATCGTAACTTTTTTCTAGTTGTCGCAGAGGTTTGATTAAAAAAATCCTCCTCTCTACTTTTGAATGATCTTTCTGAAACCCTAAACACTATCACCAAAAAAAAAAGGTTTATGGAGTTCCATTGACAATAATTTTGTCACCACTCTTTCTCCAGCAAAGAGCATGAGTCATAAGTAACTTCCAGTGGTTACAAAAATACTGGTTGGAGTTTAAATATATTGGATAATATGTTGCTCTTGTGGTANTAAGTAACTTCCAGTGGTTACAAAAATACTGGTTGGAGTTTAAATATATTGGATAATATGTTGCTCTTGTGGTAAGCCCCTCAATTAATAGTTTATTAAGTATTAACCTTTATATTTCTATTAAAATTTATCAGAGAACCACCCATCATGCTTTTGGATGATCCAACTAGTTGCCTCGACGCTGAGGAGGAGAAGGTAAGATATTTATGACCATATTAAGTTAGTCAATCATCCGTTAAATTACCAAGTTGTCCCAACTTCGACCAAAATTATTTTGATGGAGTTCAGATATAGCGAGTTGGGAATGATTCCACTCGTCATGTGTTCCTCTGCCAATTAATGAGTAATTAAAGTTGATTTCCTGATTTCCCACTATTGAAATATATTCGTTGACTAAATTTTTCCTAACCGCCGGTTATCACTAATATGCGACCATGAGAAAATTGGTCATTAAAAATTAAAAGAATTAACAGTAAATTTATTTTCAGCACGTGCAACATGCTATGGTTAAAGCAATGCCTGGACGAACGTGTATAATTGTGTCCAATTCTTACTCCTCCATTAAATACTGTGACTATATTGCGGTTCTTGTCAAAGGAAAAATTGCGGAATTCGGCAAACAAAAAGAGTTGCTGAAATCCAAAGGGATTTACTATAATTTCGTTCGAGAACAAGGGGTCAAACTTCTCGATTACACTGACACTTCCTCGCCAAATGTGCCACCAGCACCTTCATTATCACCAGCATTATCTGTCAAACTGTCGGACTCGGAAGAAAATTCTGATTCTGATTCAGAATAAAAGACGTCTCGACTCACTACTTTATTNTCAAACTGTCGGACTCGGAAGAAAATTCTGATTCTGATTCAGAATAAAAGACGTCTCGACTCACTACTTTATTAAAACTAAGTGGTTTGACTGCGATTTTGGTCAAAGGAAAGTTGCAAATTTTGGTCGACAATTCGAACTATTTAACACTCGAGAAATCTATTACTACTATCTATAACACCAATATTGAGGTAATTAAGATGGTAAAACTCTAATAAACTCATTAATTTGTAAGCTGATTGCAGTAAATATGCTATCGGAGAGTGGTAAAGTNCACTACTTTATTAAAACTAAGTGGTTTGACTGCGATTTTGGTCAAAGGAAAGTTGCAAATTTTGGTCGACAATTCGAACTATTTAGCACTCGAGAAATCTATTACTACTATCTATAACACCAATATTGAGGTAATTAAGATGGTAAAACTGTAATAAACTCATTAAATTTGTAAGCTGATTGCAGTAAATATGCTATCGGAGAGTGGTAAAGTAAAAAAAAGGTAACCAATTAATAATTTATTCATATGGAAGGATGAAAGACAGGATAAAAGATGAAGGAATGAGATTTGCAGTAGAGTACCTAGAAATTCATTGGGATGGCAGGAAAGAAATGTACTGAGATTGGAGGTTGGATACACCAATATTGTTATGCGCAAAGCGAGGATAGTTGATGAGAGATAAGTAATTATAGATAGGAATAGCTCTTCAGAGAGATATTTGTAATTTGTAAATCCAACATCACCAACTCCCATATATCCTCTGTTCGTGGTTGGTCTATATTAGTGTTGTTTAGGTTGTTAGGTTCCGGAGTCGGAGTGAAGAGTAGACTCCCTAATTTTTGGGAGTCGGAGTCTGCGACTACGGAGTCACTCATATTCATTTGGGAGTCAGAGTCGACTCTTCAGAGCTGCGGAGTCGATTCCTCGTGTGAAAAGAGATGAGAAAAGTAATAGTTGAGACTGCGCAGAAAGACACTAAGAAAGCTATGTATCTTTATATGGTGACCACCTAGAGGTCTGGGACCTAGCGCATTCGATTCAGCGTCAAATATCCAATAGGAATTACTTATCATTTACGAATTTAAGTGACTCTCTACCAACTTATATCGAGATGAGTTTGGAACTTGTTAAATAATTTCGTGGAAAAATGGCTTTGTCGTGGTTTTGGGCATGTATCTTTATACCGTGACCACCTAGAAGGCTGGGACCTAACGCATTCGATTCAGCATCAAATTTCCAATAAGAATCACTTATCATTTACCAATTTAAATGACTCTCTATCAACTTATATCGAGATGAGTCTGGAACGTGTTACCTAATTTCGTAGAAAAGGTCTTTGTTGCGGTTTCGAGCTTTTACCTTTGGATATTGACAACCTATAGGGCTGGTACTTAGCGCATTCGATTCAGCATCAAATTTGCAATATGGGTCACTCATCATTTACCAATTTAAGTTACTCTATACCAACTTATATCGAGATGAGTCTGGAACATATTGTTAAGGTTCTGGTCTAAATCGACCAACTTACTTGAATTTAGTTGGACGAAATTCCCAGAATCCAATNTAAATCTGGATCCCATTCCCATTGGCTTCTGACTTCTAGGATTTACCATCAATCAAAACTTGCGAAATTCCTATTGTTAAGGTTCTGGTCTAAATCGACCAACTTACTTGAATTTAGAACCTGCTTTAAGGGTCTTAGGTTATACCACTAACTTACTATCAATTATCTGAATTGATTTAAAAGAAAACAAGACTATCTAATTGAATTTAAAATTAAATTTTAAATCAAACTTTGGAAATTTAGTTTTCCCACAAATATTCTAAACTCAAAAAAAAAACCTGAATAGTTAGGGCTTCGCTTGCCTCTCGACTGTCAGTATTAACTTTATGTTTAAAAACAAAACCCTATTCAATAAATCCAACAATGGGAACAATAATGAAAATAATCTCTTATTTATTAATAAAAATTATAAACAATAATTACACTTTAAGTTAATAAATTCTCTCTCAACAATGAGTTCCCAACTCTCATGGTTGAGGATTCTGATTCCCTACTAAAGGTAAGACCAAGCTACTCAAGCTTAGTCCAAATCAGAATGAGTTTCTGGACTCCAGGCTCTGGGTTTTTATACCCTTCGAGCCTTAGCGTGCCTCGTGCACAAAAACTATTATTATACTATTATAATAATAAAACAAAGGAAAAGATAATAATAAACTAATCCTAAGCTTACTAATTTTCATAATTAGTAACAAAAACAAAGAAAATAAAATAAACACAAAGGAAGTCAACATTTACATAAATTATCTAATAATAATTTATAAAAATAATAATGACACAGTTGACATAAATACATATATATATGCATATAAATACACTAGAACTGTAACAATATTAAATAATTTCGTGGAAAAAGTTTNCTTCGAGCCTTAGCGTGCCTCGTGCACAAAAACTATTATTATACTATTATAATAATAAAACAAAGGAAAAGATACTAATAAACTAATGCTAAGCTTACTAATTCTCATAATTAGTAACAAAAACAAAGAAAATAAAATAAACACAAAGGAAGTCAACATTTACATAAATTATCTAATAATAATTTATAAAAATAATAATGACACAGTTGACATATAAATACATATATATATGCATATAAATACACTAGAACTGTAACAATATTAAATAATTTCGTGGAAAAAGTTTTTGTCATGGTTTTTGGCATATATCTTGATATGGTGGCTGGGACCTAGCTTATTCAATTCAGCATCAAATTTCCAATAGGAATTACTTATCAATTACCAATTTAAGTGACTCTATACCAACTTATATCGAGATGAGTCTATAACATGTTAATTAATTTCTTGGAAAAAGCCTTATTCGTGGTTTTGGGCATATATCTTTATATGGTTGTCTCTTAGGGGCTGGGACCTAGCGCATTCGATTCAGCATCAAATTTAGAATAGGAATCATTTATCAATTACCCATAGGTGACTCTTTGTTAGTGTTAGTTATGACTCCGATTCCGGGTTGACTTCCAAATTTTTGGGAGTCGGAATCGGTGACTCCGGATTCACTAGGGGTCTACCTTTTTAGTTTCACACTTTCACAGATGACTTTATTGCACACTTTTATGTTGAAGCGCGCATGAGTGTGAAGCCACAGCGGGTGAGACCTTATACCCTTCACACTTGAAAATATTTCAACTCTTTCTGTACTAAGTGTGCAAAAGTGTGAAGAGGAATCGGGTGAGCCCTAGGTTTGGAGCAGTAATTAAATAATCCAAATGGGAGAACAATCAAATAAGGCTAAATTTTCAAAATTTCAGTAATTTATTTAGGGTTATTTAATTGAGTGCAGNAATAAGGCTAAATTTTCAAAATTTCAGTAATTTATTTAGGGTTATTTAATTGAGTGCAGGCAATACATAAACGCTATCAATGCGTTATTAATGTCATAAATAAACGCTAATAAATAATAAATGCTATCAAAAATTATCAATGTCGTTGATCAAAATCTGAAGTTTTTAATTGACGGAGAAATAGAAGTTGTAAGCAAGTGTGAAAAAACTTATCTGATCACTTTCACACTTTCACACTTTGTCCCGCTGTGGAGTCTCATTGGCAAATTTTGAATTTTGGGGCGTGTTTTCACACTTTTGTAAAGACTTCTGTGAAAGTGTGAAAGTGCTCAAGTATGAAATTTTTTCGGATGAGACCTGTTTTTCTGCGCTTCTGTAATTGGTTCTTTACATTTTCTGGGGAGGAGTTTCGCACTTCTCCTTCACACTTCTGTGAAAGTGTGAAAGTGTGCAATATGAAAAGGTANCTGGGGAGGAGTTTCGCACTTCTCCTTCACACTTCTGTGAAAGTGTGAAAGTGTGCAATATGAAAAGGTAGACCTCTACTCTTGTTCATTTGGGAGTCGACTCCTCGTGTGAAAAAGGGATGAAAAAATAATAGTTTGAGACTGCTCAGAAAGACACTACTCACACTACTTTTGTTGGTTACGCAATCCTGTTTGTTTTTCAGTTTTAACCAAAGCTAGGCGTTTGGGTTTGGGCTCTTTTAAACATCTCCATTGGCTCTGCTCGGGTTGTTAGCTCCTCGGTTGGGCTCTGCTCGGGCTCTTTAAAATAATGCTTTGGGTTCTGGTTGGGCTCTGGCTCTTTTGAAACTTTTCCATGGGCTTTGCTCGGGCGCTTTTGAAATAATTTTTTGGGAACCGTTCGGGCTCTTTTGAAATATGTAAACGTATCCCGCGCACGTAGAATGCTCACTGCACACATACAATGTGTACTGCCCATATACAATGCGCACTGCGCTTGTCTACTACAGACTGCAGTTTTTATAGGAACTGCGCATGTGTAATGAGTACTCGACATGTAAATATACATGCATTTGAGTATTTTCCCAAGGTCTCTTGCTCTTTTTAAAATTTTCGGTTGGGCCCTACTCGGGCTCTTTTGAAATTTTGTCTTGGGCTCTGCTCGAGCTCGGGCTTAAAAATTTCCCATGGGCTTTGCTCGGACTCGGCGACTTTTTCGAAAATCATGCTGTCAGTCCAACTAACTAACATATTAACGGAAAAAAAAATTTTTTTTTATGTTGAGCCATGAATCATGGCTCTGGCTCATGAGCCAGCTCAACAAAAGTGTAGAGCCAGAACCATGGCTCATAAGCTGCCTCACCGCTCGGATGAGCCATGGACCATGGCTCATTGAGCCAGTGGCTCTGGCTTTCCCGAGCGGTGAGCCAGTTCATGAGCCATGGCTCTGGCTCCGCTCATTAGCCAGAGCCATGGCTCAACATAAAAAAAAATTTCTTGTTAATATGCACATTTTGCTAAAAGTGAGAATGACCTAGCGATAATAAGCCAACACAAATCATAATTATGAACTGGCTAAAGGTAAATTGACTTTCAGTGACCAAAAATTCCGAAAATTAAANACACAAATCATAATTATGAACTGGCTAAAGGTAAATTGACTTTCAGTGACCAAAAATTCCGAAAATTAAAAAAAGTGATGATTTGAAAGAAAAGAAAATGAAAAATTAAGGGAAAAGTGTGAAGAATTTAGGGGAAAAGTTGNAAAAAAGTGATGATTTGAAAGAAAAGAAAATGAAAAATTAAGGGAAAAGTGTGAAGAATTTAGGGGAAAAGTTGAGCCATTGAGCCATGGCTCACAAGTTTCATGAGCCATGGCTCTGGCTCAAAATTACTACATGAGCCAGAGCCATGCACTGGCTCTGGTTCAGAAATTTTTGTGAGACAGTTCGAGCCAGAGCCATTGAGCCAGCTCATGAGCCAGAGCCATGCGGGACACTACGGAACACTAACCCGAATCGGATGGGGAAGATTTTTATTTCAAAGTCGGGATGGGAAAGACTCGTGCCCAACACTGAATAGATTCTAGCCTAGTATTTCATAATTTCAATTTATTTGTTTAGCACTTCCAGCACCACCGTGAACTACTTCTTCGGCTTTAGCAAAGGTAAATGTTAAAGAATTTTTGTAAATTGACACTGATGCCCTATATATACATTGGNGCACCGTGAACTAACTTCTTCAGCTTTAGCAAAGGTAAATGTTAAAGAATTTTTGTAAATTGACACTGATGCCCTATATATACATTGGCTTATCCGAGTGTTGATCTTCTTTATATGCAGTGATTACAAAGAACTTTGCAGGAATAACATAAGCCTGTGTGTCGAGGATGCTCATAATTGGAAAGATGGGTTGGATTATGCAGCGGTGCGTTGGGTTGGAGTTAACCAAAGCATGCGCACTTTTTCCATACTAAAACAGCCAATCGAACGTTCGGAACCCAAACCGCAATAATTTTTACTGCTGAACAGCTGGTCATGTTCTTTACTGGTTGAGGTTATACATTTTGGGGTGGTCGAAAAATTTCAAAGTTTTTGGAAATAAGATTTCTTATCTGGATTTTTGCATTTCTCCAGGAATCATGATATGAAGATCTTTAGACAGTGAAAAAAAACAATATTTGCTAAAAAATTTTCAAAGTTCCCAAACCGTTTATTAGATTTTTAGGTTGGATTTAACCAAATTGTACCTCGGTTTTTAAACCTAAAGAAAGTAACGGAAGAAGTTGTGGGATTTCTGTATCGTTCAGGTGTGTAGATGTGAGGAGACTTAATTTCCATGTAGCCAAGCGAGGCTCTAATCCCCAGGGTCAGTAAGTGTGAGTTATAAACTCTCCTGTGAAATAAGGAGAACCATCCATGGGCTGACTTGTCGAAAAATCCTGACTTCACAATACACCATACACCATACACCATACACCATACACCATACACAATACACCATATACTACGGTGTTTTGTAGTATATGGTGGTGCATTATAGTGTATTACGTATTATACCGTATTATACATGATGTATAATACAGTATTTTTTGTATTCTTTGCAAATCATCTAGTTTTTGTACAAATGTATATTTTTAAACAAAAAAGATTGCGAGATCATAAAGTTAAAGCCAATTTAGTTAAGTCATTTCAGTTGTTTCCAGTAGGCGTAGGCGTTGTGAGACAAAAAGTAGAGTAGCCTGTGTATTTCTACACTGGACCATGGGTCTTCTTATCTCACAGGAGAGTTTTTACTCATACTTGTCATTGTCTCTGGGGATTAAAGCCTCGCTTGGCTACTGTTAGAGTACGAGTCTCCTCACATCTAACCACCGGGCGATACAGAATACTTTCCACAGCGTAAATATGATTATAAATGAAACTGACAAGCTCCTATCCTAATCTGAGTGGCGGTGAACTTAGTAAAGTGATAATAATGTTTCCTTTTTTAGAAATACTAAAAATACGAAGAATACGAAAAATACAATGTATTTTTCATTCATGTATAATACAACGTATAGTACGTATTATACAGGAACGTTATACATTGAGCCAACCTTGCCGGGGGTAAAGTAATTTTTTTTGAAGAATTTTTCTCTCTTATTTTTTCACATGACATTCTGAAGCAATTCTGAAAATTTTTTGAAAAAAAAAAAAAAATGAGGACCTCCCTCTAATGAGGTATCTCCATTCACCTGTTTTTGCTGTTGTTAGTCAACAAATTATAACAAATTATAAACAAACTATAAACAAAGCATAAACAAACTATAAGAATTGGTAAAATGAAAACAGCAAATATTCTNAAATTGAGGACCTCCCTTTAATGAGGTATCTCCATTCACCTTTTTTTGCTGTTGTTAGTCAACAAATTATAACAAATTATAAACAAACTATAAACANATTGAGGACCTCCCTCTAATGAGGTATCTCCATTCACCTGTTTTTGCTGTTGTTAGTCAACAAATTATAACAAATTATAAACAAACTATAAACAAAGCATAAACAAACTATAAGAATTGGTAAAATGAAAACAGCAAATATTCTTATCTTTTGTTTTGTGACTTTCTTGACTTATCGTCAGAGATATTGGTCGCAGTCAATTATTTCAAGCCATGGCAGAGACAAATACAGGGCAGGGAATAGAACATCATGAAAATAAGCGAGAAAAAGCTTCCAAAGAACTCCGAAAATATCCAGGAAATTGAAACTTTTGGCTTAATTTTAATTTTAGATTATTGGTTTTGCTAATCAGTTTCAAGTCAAATGTCAAGGCAACAAACACTTTTGCAGGCTTTTGCCGTAACCATGCAGTTTCAATTTTAAGAAAAATAAAGTGAATGGAGATCCCTCTTTATTAGAGGGAGCCCTCAATTTTTTTGAAAATTTTCTAAGTACAAAATTTAAAAAAAATTTCGAAAAAAAAACTTAAAAATTTTATACCTTGCCCCCGGTAAGGGTGAATCAACCGTGTATGGTGTATGGTGTATGCGGTGTATGGTGTATGGTGTATGCGGTGTATGGTGTATGGTGTACAGTATGTTCCACATTAAAGTTTACTGTGCTTTCTTCGCCTTTCCCTAAAAATGACCAAGGTGACTTAATGCACCCGTAGAATCAAAAAGTGGAGTGAACTTAGCCAACATGCATCAAATCGACAACAGGTTAGCAGCTAAGGGAGTGGATTGGGCAATAAGTATTTANTTTGTTTTGTGACTTTCTTGACTTATCGTCAGAGATATTGGTCACAGTCAATTATCTCAAGCCATGGCAAAGACAAATACAGGGCAGGGAATAGAACATCATGAAAATAAGCGAGAAAAAGCTTCCAAAGAACTCCGAAAATATCCAGGAAATTGAAACTTTTGGCTTAATTTTAATTTTAGATTATTGGTTTTGCTAATCAGTTTCAAGTCAAATGTCAAGGCAACAAACACTTTTGCAGGCTTTTGCCGTAACCATGCAGTTTCAATTTTAAGAAAAATAAAGTGAATGGAGATCCCTCCTTATTAGAGGGAGCCCTCAATTTTTTTTGAAAATTTTCTAAGTACAAAACTTAAAAAAAAATTTCGAAAAAAAAACTTAAAAATTTTATACCTTGCCCACGGTAAGGGTGAATCAACCGTGTATGGTGTATGGTGTATGCGGTGTATGGTGTATGGTGTATGGTGTATGGTGTATGGTGTATGGTGTATGGTGTACAGTATGTTCCACATTAAAGTTTACTGTGCTTTCTTCGCCTTTCCCTAAAAATGACCAAGGTGACTTAATGCACCCGTAGAATCAAAAAGTGGAGTGAACTTAGCCAACATGCAACAAGTCGACAACAGCTGAGAATTTAAAGAAGAGGGTTGGGCAATCAGTATTTATTTCATGTAATCACTAGGGTTAACCATTGATTAATTTATCCATAGTGATAATTAAATTGACCAGGATTTGGTTTAACCCCAAAACTTAATAAGATCTAGAAAATGAATCACCGAAGGTTCGTTTTCATAAATTTCTGATAATGAGTTTAATTAATTTTGGACTCTGAAAATTAGGTTATTAATGTAAGTTTTCCTTCAGAACTCACCACTGCACTTTAGGAGTTCGTGATGGACCATCACTGTCCTTGGCTAAGAATAAAGTTTTTGACCTGAATTGAAATACATGCAACTAAGCACTGATTTTTAAAGCGGTTGCACTTTTATGTAAACTTATTGTTACCCATAAACTGCAGTGTTGAGTTCTGAATATAAGAAATTTCATGAATACACTAATCTTTAGAGTCCAGAATAAATTAAATTCATCTGAAATTTATGAAAACGAACTTTAGATGAGTTATTTTCAAGATCTTATTAAGTTATGAGGTTAATTCAAATCCTAGTCAATTTCCTTATCACTATGATCAATCAATCAATGGTTGACCTAGTGATCACATGAAATAATTACATATTGCCCAACCCGCTCCCTATCTTTTCAGCTGTTGTTGATTTGTTGCATGTTGACTAAGTTCCCTCCACTTTTTGATTATACGTGCATATTAAGTCACCTTGGTCATTTTTGGGGAAAGGCGAAGAAAGCACAGTAAACTTTAATGTGGAACATACTGTATGCGGTCTATGGTGCATGGTGTACAGTATGTTCCACATTAAAATTTACTGTGCTTTCATCGCCTTTCCCCAAAAATGAGCAAGGTGACTTAATGGGAGCGTTGAATCAAAAGGTGGTTTGAACTTAGCCAACATGCATCAAATCGACAACAGGTTAGCAGCTAAGGGAGTGGATTGGGCAATAAGTATTTATTTGATTTAATCACTATGTCAAAATTTAATTAATTGATTCATAGTGATGACAATTGATGAGGATTTGGATTAACCTCAAAAACTAGTAAGATCTTTAAAATAACTCACCGAAGTTTCGTGTTCATAAATTTCTGATTATGGATTTAATTTGTTCTGGACACTGAAAATTGGTGTATTCATGAAATTTCTTATATTCAGAACTCAACACTGCGTTTTATGTAGCACTGTGCTTGTGTAAGAATAAGTTTACATAAGAGTACAAACAAGCGTTTCAAAAATTAGTGCTGAGTTGCGTGCATTAAAATTCTACTTACAAACTTTATTCTTACCCAAGGACAGTGATGGTCTTTCACGTCCACATAACCTGCAGTGGTGAGTTCTGAATTACAAAGTTACATTAATAACCTAATCTTCAGAGTCGAGAATAAATTAAATTTAGTATCAGAAACTTATAAAAAGGAACCTTCGGTGAGCTATTTTTCAAAATCTTATTAAGTTTTGAGGTTAATCCAACTCCTGGTCAATTGACTTATCAGTATGGATCAATCAATTAAATTTTGACAGTGACAAAATCAAATAAATACTTATTGCCCAATCCACTCCCTTAACTTCTAAACTGTTGTCGATTTGATGCATGTTGGCTAAGTCCACACCACCTTTTGATTCAACGTGCGCATTAACCCACCTTGGTCATTTTTGGGGAAAGGCGGAGAATGCACAGTAAACTAATGTGGAACATACGGTATATGGTGTATGGCGAAGCAGGATTTTTCGACAAGTCAGCCGAACCATGGTCCTGTGTAGATATACACTGGCTACTAGGCTACTCTACAGTGTTACTAACTACTGTACTTTTTGACTCATTTCCCACAAAATAGACAGGCAGGGAGTAATTTTGAAGCATGCCATTTCATTTGTTTCCTTAGATTTCACAAAGATGGGTACTCTTGGCTTTGGTAAAGTCAACCGATTTTCATGTAATAAATTTGCGCACCCTTAGGTTAACTCCAACCCAGCGGTGGCTGACCGATACATGCAAGTGTTAATTCTAAGTGTTAATTGAATAACGCGACATTAACCTGTTTAACTCTTTTTTTTCTTAGGTTAATTAATGGTTTGTTGATTTGGTGTCAAAAAGTGTTCGTCTTCTGCGTTTGTTATAAAAATTAAGATAACTAAAATGGAGTTTACTCGAATATTCGTGATCTGTACGCTCCTCACGAGTGTCATGTCCCTATTCGAAGGTTATCCGAAGAATCATATTCCAAAAGCAGAATTCAGTCTCTTTGACGACGAAGAAGATGGAGAGAATGAATACTATAATAAAGATGACAGTGAAAGCGACGAAAAATTCCTTCTAGACTTAATCGAACCACCAATTAACTTACAGAGAAGTAGTTGGAATAAGATGTGGGATGCTGATCTCCGTGACGAAACGTTGGATAGTGAAGACGACAGTAACCTTATCAAGCTTCTTAGGGAAGGGTATCGATTCAGTCTCAAAGTGCGTAATTTTTTACAAGCTAGTGTAACGGCAAATAACTTCATAAATTTCAGCTTTCAGATCGAATGAAAACTTTGGATAAAGTTTCCAGTGAATTCGATACTTTTGTTCTGGACGGATATACAATTTCTAACCATTGGTTTCAGCTTATACTAAAACTTGACAACGAAGTTGGAGTGAATTACGAATTTCGTGAGACAATCCTTAACATGATGGCTCAAGCAGAAAGGAATATTGAATCCATTCACAAGGTAAAATTCGACAAGATTCATAAAAACTACCCGGGTCATTTTGACAACGCTAAAGTAATCCTCCCGTACAAAGACTTAATAATTATTGTCAGACTATAATTTGATGCGACGAGAAGCAATCTCAATGGACCCTCATCAAAACCAACACGACAAAACAGCCACACAAGGCTTTTCAATGGTGTGTCCATGGAGTATTGTTGATGCTCCGCGTAATAGGATTATGTTGATGACATTTCCATCTCTAAATCATTAAGGAAAAGGGGAGGTTCATATCTAAATCCTCTGGAACCGCTGGCTTGTTTCTATGGAAATTTGAAATTATAAGAACTGAGAACTACACCTTGAGTTTTTAACAACTAGACAGCCTTACTCACATTTCTCTATCACTCACTCACGATTAGTATGTTCCACATTAAAGTTTACTGTGCTTTCTTCGTCTTTTCCCAAAAATGATTAAGGTGACTTAATAAGCGCGTTGAATCAAAAATAGGAGTGAACTTAGCCAACATGAATCAAATCGACAACAGTTTAGAATTTAAGTCACCTTGGTCATTTTTGGGGAAAGGCGAAGAAAGCACAGTAAACTTTAATGTGGAACATAGTAGCACAATTTACTTTCTCCATTCAAACTTCATAAAATGCCAACGAGGCTGAGAAGTTTACAAGTATGCGCCTGTAATACACTACAAAATGGGATCTACTGTAGGACCAAAAATAAAAAACCCTGAACACTTACACCAACTCGTTTCTCGCCAAAATTTAAGTACCGGCAACCAGCACTGAACTGAAGCCTTGGGCAGTTTTTCAATTAGGTCAATTTATTTACAACACTTCAGTTTGNAACCCTGAACACTTACACCAACTCGTTTCTCGCCAAAATTTAAGTGCCGGCAACCAGCACTGAACTGAAGCCTTGGGCAGTTTTTCAATTAGGTCAATTTATTTACAACACTTCAGTTTGTTTACGGTCAACTACTTATGATCCCCTCCGCTAACAATTACAATATTTTGAACTGAATTTGCATCATAAAATTCATAGGGTAGGGTTAGATTTTAGAAATCTGCTTTAATTAGTAGAGCTAGTTTTTAACATTTGCTCAAAAGAATTTTTACACAAGACTTTCAAAGTTGATTTTAGATTCCAAACATTTTAGAGTTAAGATTACGGCTGATTGGGTGCTGCCATTTGATATTGATTGTTGAACTAGAGTCCACAAATCAATTAATTAACAAATAAAAGCAGCGCGATGAATTTATTTCAAATAAAATCACTATAAATATAAACTCATAATGATTATTCTAAACTTTATTATAAATTTACAAATAATTTTTCAACACATGACGCTCATAAAACTTCTCCCAAGAAGCTCCCTTGTCAAATACCAAAATAAACATTAAGCATTCATAACAAGCTGCTTCTATGGTTGGTCTCTGCCTCCAAAATTGAGGATAACTGACTCAAGCATTTAATTCAGTCAGTTAAAAACCGTAACTTCATTATTGAAGAATATTTTTCTAGTTCAGGTTACGGCTATGTATAAAGATGGCATAATTGACAAGTCTGGATTGGGAAAGCTAGAGACAATAATAACTCAGTACAATAAAATAGCTTCGCTCTATGATGACACAATGGATGATATGATGACTACGCATTCAATCTCAACTGTGATACAGAGTTTGAAGGCAGACACAGCGGAGGTATGTCGGAATAAATGATCCAAGAACCATGTGAAACATAATATGTTAACAACTTGGAATGATAGACAGTCAAAAAGGAGAAAAGTATCTTGAGACTTTTCCGAATTTTTATGGAAGAGCAAAGAAATCTCATTACTTTGGGCAAAAAGCTTTGGGTGTATTCTCAGGAAGATTATGAAAGGGTAAATTCTGTTTCCTCCACTACTTCGTGTAGCGATAATCGAACTCTGTTTATTTCTTGTTCGGGTAATTTTCCTATACTAACTGAACTCAAACAACTTCTTATTAGAAGATGATTATTCGAGACATAATTTGTCCGTCTGAACATTCCATTTCAAGTTACAAAATTTGGATGATTCAAAATAAGTAGCCATAAATTAATCTTTTTTTGATCTCTATACATAAAAAAACTAAGATTATGTGTAATTGTTACGTTTCTAAAAGTTAAGGGTAACCTTCACCCTTAAGGTATTCTTTAAAAAACTTTTTTTTTTTCAAATTTCATAAAAGTTAAAATAATTGAAATTTCTAAAATCTAAAAAAAGTTTATTTGAGGAATGCGATTGACTATGCCCAATCGATCCATAAGTACCAAAGAAAAGTCTTGGCAAATGGACTCCATTTTTGCAACTTTGGACCTATGAACTCCTGCACCCTGTGGGGATTTGAGCATAAGACTCAATCCCCACTACTGTACTCATAAATGAGACCGTAGACTCCTTACCTGGCAATGAATGACCAGGAAGGAGAGTTCGGAGTTGTTTTGAGTTTGAGAACAGGATTGCCAAACTAGGCTCTGTAGCACAAATGGTTAGTGCGTTGGGTCCGGAATACCCAAGACGTGGGATCGTACCCCACCAGAGACCAAATTTTTGTGGCAATCCCTGTCTCAAACTCAAAGTGGCGGATCAGCCCCGCCACAACCCCCTTCAAAAATTTTTCATCAAAATTTATTTCTTTATTCCCGCAACCAATTGTAAAAATAATAAAAAATAAAGTATACGATTGTTGTTTGTGGAGGTGTTCTGAAACCTTTTCTGCAGGTTTTTATTTTTGTTGTTTTTCATCAGTAAAATATTTGGCATCTCGAAACAAATGCGAAGTCATATTTTTCGCGAGCCCAAAACTAAGACAAACCCGGAAGGGACCTTTTATAAACTTTCATGACGAGTATAAACGCAAAGTGCCTATTACCAAATTTGTCAAAATAAAAAACTTTGATCTGCATTTGAAATAATTTCACTGTATCCTGATTGTGTTTAAAGTTGAATTTTTAATGAGGGTTCGAATGTAATTTTTATATTATTCGTAAAAATTCTTACTATTTTTAGCTCTTGCAGAGGTATTTCTGTGTGAGATGCGATTGTTACCCAGATTCAAATTTGGAATTTTAAATATCAAATTCTGAAATATTTGCTGTTGAGGTTTTACTACAGTTTTTGTCTTTTCGCCAGGTTGCTTTAGGAAATGAGCAAAAATATCAGTAAACAGTTCCATTATCTGCTCAATTATTATGGTGCACGAAAGTAGTTGAATTTAAAGAGTAATTTGTGAAATTGTGCTAAAACTAAATCATGCTCTTGACTTTCAGAGATACGATGATGCGGAAGAAGAATTTGAAGACGACGGAGGTATCAAGCGAAACCCAACACAAGCCGACGTCTTGAAACAAATCCTAGAAGTTAAAAGAAGGAGGGCAGCCATTAGTGCATATTCCCAGTTTCTGAAGAAACACGATAGCCAAAACAAAACAAGTACGGCAACCAACAAGGATGAGCTATAATAATAATGACGAACCTTACGCCATATGTGCAACTTAGTCAGCTATTGTTGTGATCTTTCAAAATTGCATTTATTGAATAAAATTTATTTCTAATCAATTAGCGAAACCAGAGAGGCGAGTGATACGCTTGGGGTGGCAAATATTGGTACTAATTAGCGGATAAATCCAGTGCGACTAACTTCAACCTAATAAAAAAATCGTTTGTCTTACATTAATTTGTTGACTCCCAACGAGATTGCATGCTTAAGATAAATTTAAAAATTTTTTATTTCCACACTGTAGATTATTAAATATTCGGAATAGACAGTTTCTCTGAATGAAAAGTGTTGAATTCATTAGTAGCTACTACCTTACCAGTACGTCGAGAATGTTCAGCAGCGAAAACGATGAGATGGGAATCTAAAAACCAAGTCGATAACATTATATTGTTCATTTAGTTATACAAGGCGTTATTGAGGAAATGGTAATCGGGATCTTCATAAGGAGAGTGACGCTGAGTTTCCTCCTTTCCTCAGTATTAGCAGACTTTTAACGTCACCCTCCTTATGAGGATCTCGATTACTATTTCCTAAATAATGCTCTGAATAAAGATTTCAATGATTAAGTTGTGACAACCAAGCGTTTCTCTGGGACCAGACAGTATGTATCCTTGGTTTCCAGTAACACATGCGTAAATGAAGCTTCTAAGAAGTCCGTAGTCACCACCGCCATGTCCACTGGTTGGCAGTCCTTCGTACAATTTATCCTTGACACAAGTTGAATTGATGATTCTAGTTTTTCTGGATAGAAAGTCGAAATGTTCCAATTCATCGACTCCAAAGTCACATCTCAGTTCCCCCTTCGTACCAAAGATGGTAATCTTAAATATAAAAAAATCAGAAAGATTGTTAGAGAAAGTTAATCTGCTCCATGGAACTCCTAGTCAATGTTTAAATTCGGTGTAATTGGTCATAAATTGTAATTTGATCCCTGGAGGTCACCAAAGTTATTATAGGGTGTACCGAGACATCTGTGGGATTGAGCTGGGAGTTGGAATAGACAATCATGACATAATCTTCAACTCGTAAATCTTATTAGGCTAGATCTTTTCTACAATCGTAAACAAAATAAGTTGCTTACCTAATGGAGGGAAGGTAATTTTTGGTACTGCAGATACCATGGAAAAATTAAAATGCTACTGTCTATAATAATTTGCAGAGTTAGTGTTGACAATGGTATTTTAATTAGTTATGATTGCATTTCTTTGATAAATTTTTTTTTTGAGAAGCAATTTTTTAAATCTTGGAGAAAGGAATACCTAATTTAAAAAGAAGTAACCTAAATTAAAAAAAAAATTTCTTTCCAATTTTGGTAGTTGGGAAGAAAATTCTCCGAATTATTACGAAACTTAATTTGACAAAAAAAATTCCTAAATTTTGAAGAAAATTTCATACATTGGGGAAACTATTTTAAATTTCTGAATAAAATTATGCTTATTAGAAAGCAAATTGTGAAATTTTGGAAGATACTTCCCAAATTGGCGAAGAATTCCCTAATTGCGTATTCTGAAAAACAAATTGTGCAATTTCGGAAGAGAATTGCCCAAATTAAAAAAATAATCCCTAAATTAGGAATAAAATTCTCAAAATTGGGAAGAAAATTTTATAATTTAAAAAGAAAAAATTGGAAATATAATTTTAGAATTTCTTAACAGAATTAACGAAATTTAAGAAAAAAATTCCAAGATTTCTAAGAAAATTTGAGATAAAAAATTAGATAAAATTGAAATAAATTCCAATTTTTTTTTGAATATGGAAGTAAGTTCGCAAATTTGGAAAGCAAATTACTCTACTTTTGGAAGATAATATTCGAAATTGGGAAGAAAATTTTGAGATTTAGAAACAAAGTTAGCTAACTTAAATTCGGAAAACTAAATTGAGAAAAAATCTAAAGTTACGAACTTGTTTGCAAAAATAATGATGTTAAATAATACTGCATAAAAAGCATTACTAAAACAAACCAGAAGTTTGGCAATAAAAATTATGCCAACTTGAAGACTTTATGCTAAATAATAAATTTCGGCATGGTAATACTCTTCCCAATATTGACCTCTGACCTTCAGAGGTCACTAAAGTTATCACTAGGCTAAGGGGACAGACAAACCTGTTCGATTAATCTCAAAATTTACAGGAAGATAAAACACACATCAGCTAGTAATGTTTAACCGAAATAATATCAACTAAACAAGTCCAACCTTCCTCCGATTTAACGAACATTGAGGCAATTCCCGACGCCTTAGTTAAGTTGTTAAATTTTTATGTTATTTTTTTAAATGTTGCTTGAACTGCAGCTGATTGGGTGCTAAAATATGATTTTGACTTTAGGATGATAAAACTTGACCTTACCTTACTGTGGACCTTGATGTTGATTCTTGAACATGAGTTCACAAATCAATCATTTAAAACAAATGAAACTAGAGCGACTATTGAGAAATGAAGAGAAGAAATAAGAACAAAAACGATGCCCCTGAGCTTAATAAAGTTTAACCAAGAATGGAAGTGAACAAGCCAATCAAAAAGCTCGTTTCATACCTCATTACTATGTTTATCAAATAACACTTTAAACTTAAAAACTAAAAACTTTAAACAAATTCGGGAATACCCTCATTGTCATCAAAGTAATATGCTGCAGAAAATCTTTATAATACACACTTCATTGATACATCTGAATATTACTTCTGTATACCTCTGCATACAAACTCTGTTACAAATTTGTGATGTTGCCTGGAATTACCAGAAGTTTTTTTTATCAAAATACATAAAATCCCAAAACCCAAAAACTCATCAAAACCCGGGTATTGCGGGAGTTGATTTTTTTTAACACTGCAAAATCCTCGTGTTGGTAATTAATGATTGATATACAGAGGAGTCAAAATATATTGTCAAATGAATACTTATTGTCCTATAAGTTTCAACTAAATGTAACCAAATCGAGGCTCTGACCCTGAAACAGAAAAGGATGTTAGAAATCATCCTTATTCACATCAATTTGCCAATAAGTTTTGGGCCCATTGAATAACCATATACTAGCTAATACAAAGTGTCTGAAAAGTCAATGGAGCATGGAGCAAAGAGGATTGATTTGAGAGAACAACATGACGCGTTTTTTTCTCATGTGTTTTCCAAGCAATGCTTTCTCTATGTTCCATTGACTTTTCAGACACTCTGTACATTAGTTAGATGAACAAAAGTGGGTTATTCGTACTTTCCTTGCACAGATTGATTCCGTGAACGCAACCATTGTAAATGCTGCAGTAGAGCCATTCTCGAACTCAAAGTTAACAACTTGATGATCGCAGACGTCATTTGAAGATTCATATACACAATTCCCATAATTTCCCTCTCGAAGAGCTTGTGTTAGGTTTTCAATGTCTAGATTCATAAAAAATAATGAGACAATTCCCGATTTTGGTCTTAAAATAAAAAATTTAATTAAAAATTTTTTTATTTTATAATAAAGTGAAGTGATTGTAGAGCCTTATGATTGACATGCTAATTTTTCCTCTTCGGTAGAGTTTAATAAGTTTAGGGACATCTTTTTTCTTTTTGTATTTCATGCTAAAACGCATATGAATGCCAATCAGGTTAGCGATTGTTATACATTCCCTATAGCAAGAAGGATATAAAGTTCGCCATTAGCTGGCTTATTAAAAATGACAAAAACGGTCATTTTGTCTCTTCAAAAGCTGTTATGCCAGGTTTACAAATAGTTAAAATATTTTTGTAGGAATGGTGTAAAAGTATTGCGCAAATTACCTAAACTTTCTTAAGATTTGTTCATCAATTTTAATATTTAATCTGATAATTCCTGCGATTTTGTTTGGAATAATGTAAGCCGCAACGCTATTGTTTTAAATATTACTCTAAGCGTCAATGTGTATTAGAAACCTTAACCGTCTAACCAAAGGTGAAATAAAACTTGCAGAAATAAGCATAAAATAATTTACCTCAATAACTGTACTACAGTGTAAAATTAAAAAATACATTCACCGATAGCATCGAATTCAACTTTCAATTCAATTTGTACAATAAAACAATGAACTGAAATAAATAACCGTCCACTTACCCTGCTCAAGAGCAGGGGAACTTTTATAGGTGAGTTTTGGATTTTCAGGTACATGGCTCCTCCTCCTCTTGTTACTGAATGGAGTTGGGGAAAACCTAGGTAAATTTACCCCAAAAAGTCGGGTATGTTAGAAACCCCTTGGTAAGTATACTCGGGGTTTTTGAAAACCTAATTCAGAATGAGAGCAAAAGGTAGAGTTATATATACTCTCAACTNGTAAGTATACTCGGGGTTTTTGAAAACCTAATTCAGAATGAGAGCAAAAGGTAGAGTTATATATACTCTCAACTCACCCAACATACCCGACATCTTGGAGTAAAGTTGAGGTAAATTTACTTAGGTTTAACAATTAATTAAAATTAGTGAAGTCAGTAGTGCGATGATGAAGAAATGAAGAGAAGAAATACAACGCAAAAAAAGAAAGAAAGATATACTGTTGCTTTTTATAAAAGACTTTACCAATGTGTCCAACGGGTTGGACGACGCTGTTTGGCCATGACTTTATTCCGTCTTTAAGAAAAGGTTCAATGTATATTTTCTTCGCGGAATATGGACAAGATGGCTCGTAGTTGCAATTGAGGCAATTTCTAAAAACAAAAGGGTCAATAATTATTATAGTTTAACATCAAAGATGGAAATGAGTGTATTTACGTTGCAATGCCTGCTTCCACCGGTTTTTTATCTTTTCGAAAATGAGACAATGTGCCAAATGATGATATTTTCTTAACATAAACAAACCCTTTTTAATATCATTTGAAAATCAGTAACAATTATTTCAATTATGGTTTACCTTGCAATTAGAACCCATCATATACACAATCAAATCCAAATCATGGCAGCTCTTTGCCATTAGTGAAAATGTTGAACTTGCTTCTTGACTCCAATTACCTCGGACATACTTAAATTCACAAGTAAAATCACGTAAAATCATAAGTAAAAAAACATACATTATTAGCATAATCTACGTTTATCTTAAAAATTTGAGACTCGAAAATCTTTACTTGATCAACCTGAGTATTTCGTAACTTGATATCTAGAATTTTGAATCCAAAGTCATGTCTCCTATTTCAAGAGTTTAGACTTCTGGAAATACTTATTACCTTATTTGTATACTCTTGACAGATTATGACGGAATTGTACAACTTATTTTAATTCTAAGTTGTTGCCATGTAATGTGACTTACTGAATGTGCAAAATGCCAATGNTTACCTTATTTGTATACTCTTGACAGATTATGATGGAATTGTACAACTTATTTTAATTCTAAGTTGTTGCCATGTAATGTGACTTACTGAATGTGCAAAATGCCAATGTCCAATAGGTTCCAAATGCTGAATATTTATGATGTCACCCAATGCTTTGGAATTAATAACCTGCATCACTACATTCATGTGGGACGTATATCTGAGTACATGACCAACTGCAAAAATTACTTCATTTTGTTTAATTGCTTCCACGATTTTATAACAGTCTTCTACCGTCACAGCCATTGGTTTCTCCAACAAAATATTATATTTTGAATTTGCAAACGCTAGTGGAAATTGAAGCAAATGACAATCATTTTTTGCCAATATTGTATAGGAAGTTCTGACGTGACCTACCAACAGAGGGCTCCATGTGTAATTTATCTGGAGTGCATATTGCCACAGCGTTTGAAAGTCTTGGACGCTTTGCCATCTATGAAGTTCAAGACTATACGCACGTATTATACTTACGCGACGACGAATTTGGAACACGCGATTAACGAAAAACCCCTCAGAATATTTCGCGATGAGAATATTTTCAATGGCGGTGTGAGTTATAAGATATTTTATCGTCCCTAGCTACGATTCGTGAATATATGTTGGAAACAGATATTTTCTAATGACACGCGATTTTATAATGAGCACAGACGCTCAAACTCATAAAACGCATAATCGTTGCGAAGTATTTAAACCATTCGGGGACAACCCATGATCATAAACCTAGTGATAGTGGACAATTTTATGCAATAAAAAAAACGTATAAAACATAAGTTTTCCGGCGATGCATAATTTTTTGATGACGCATAAGTTTAATTTTTGATAGCAATTTTTAGAAAAATAACAGATTTTGATTATTTACAAGATATGGAAGAAGTTGGATACTTATTCCACATCAAAATTAGATTTAAACTTTTAGTGAAAAGCAATTCATTTGTAGATCCGTTAATAAAGCGAAACAGAATGGTTTATTGATATGTAAAATAAATTTGAAATGTATGAAACAGAATGTGTAGCTTGAAATAATCATTTCATGATCCGTATGTACAGGGCACGCCAAATTAATCAGGGCCTTCTTTCTCTGTCTTTCACCAAAAACAGTTTGGAGCAGGCGATACACAATTAGTAAATAATGGAAGTGAAGTTAATTTTATTATATCACTATAAAGTATCTGTTTCGATTAGATACCCTAATGCAAAGCAATGGAGCAAAGAAGAGAGACAGAGAGAAGGGTTGGCAGATTCTCTGTTGAGTGGGGTGGAGTAGATGCCAAGGGATCGTATCCCATTCCTCGACTTAGTTATTTCTCTCAATTAACCACCTTTCAGCGTTGTTACAGAATGGCGTTTGCTTACAAAAAAAANCCTCGACTTAGTTATTTCTCTCAATTAACCACCTTTCAGCGTTGTTACAGAATGGCGTTTGCTTACAAAAAAAATTTTTTTTTAATCAGTTTTGATTAGACACGTTAATGCAAAGCAGTGCAAAGGATGAAAGCAGAGAGGTAGAGAGAGGGGTCGGCAGGTTCTCTGTTGAGTGAGGAGGAGTAGATGCAAAGAAACCATACCCCATTCCTCGACTGAGTTCATTCTCTCAACTCTCTGCTGCTGCTGTTAAATAATTAATTTTTGCAAAGGTATGTTTTCTGAAACATACGCTAACTTTACTCCCTCTAATATTTCCAACTATTTATTTGCTGTCTCAAATTTTTTTTGGTGAAAGCGACTTTCTACTAGCCAGGTTAATTTGTCGGGCCCTGTACTAAAGATGAAACAATTCTTATAAGAGTTTTCAGAAATAGTTGTATTTTACTTTAGTTCGTAAAAGTAATACATGGAAAGTTACTCCTTTCAATACGTTCAAAATAGTTAATCATTATCGCAACTGTTTCAGTGGAATGGGGTTTCGTATCATGTTAAATTTAAACAAGCTGAATATTCATTTGATCACTATAGTGTTCAGATATGAAGGCCAATTTAGGGCTCTAGAGTTCCAAAGCCTCTCACAAATTAGGCTTGTGGGACACGTTTTGACCAATGAAAGTGAAAAAACCTTTCATAACAATGATTTTGAGTAACTTCACACAGCCAATTTTTAGTTTTTCTGCAAAATCATTTCGCAAAAATTTCGCCTTCTTATATGAACGCACTGCATTTCTTTCTTTCAATGAAATTATTTTTTTTGAAGAAGAAACACTTAAAACCTAATACAGGGTGAACCAACTTAATCCGGGCCTTCTTTCTTCGACTTTCACCAAAAACAGCTTGGGGCAGGCGATAGACAATAGTAAATGATGGAAATGAAGTTAATTTTATTGTAATCACTATAAAATATCTGTTCCGATGCAAAGCAATGGAGCAAAGCAGAGAGACAGAGAGAGGAGGGGTCGGCAGGTTCTCTGTTGAGTCAGGTGGAATAGATGCCAAGGGATCGTACCCCATTCCTCTAGTTGCTCATTCTCTCAACTACCCATCTTTCAGCATTACAGAATGGCCTTTGTTTAAATTAATTTATTTTTGCAGAGGAATGTTTTCTCAAACACACGCTAACTTCATTCCTTACAACTTTTGTATTTCGCGCTCTTTATTTGCTGTCTTAAATTTTTTTTGGTGAAAGCGACTTTCTACGGCCCGTATTAAGTTGGTTCACCCTGTATAACAAACATGTAATAGGGGTAGAATAAAGACAACTCAAATTTAATTTGTTTNCCTCGACTTAGTTATTTCTCTCAATTAACCACCTTTCAGCGTTGTTACAGAATGGCGTTTGCTTACAAAAAAAAAAATTTTTTTTTTAATCAGTTTTGATTAGACACGTTAATGCAAAGCAGTGCAAAGAATGAAAGCAGAGAGGTAGAGAGAGGGGTCGGCAGGTTCTCTGTTGAGTGAGGAGGAGTAGATGCAAAGAAACCNAATGAAAGCAGAGAGGTAGAGAGAGGGGTCGGCAGGTTCTCTGTTGAGTGAGGAGGAGTAGATGCAAAGAAACCATACCCCATTCCTCGACTGAGTTCATTCTCTCAACTCTCTGCTGCTGCTGTTAAATAATTAATTTTTGCAAAGGTATGTTTTCTGAAACATACGCTAACTTTACTCCCTCTAATATTTCCAACTATTTATTTGCTGTCTCAAANAAAGGTATGTTTTCTGAAACATACGCTAACTTTACTCCCTCTAATATTTCCAACTATTTATTTGCTGTCTCAAACTTTTTTGGTGAAAGCGACTTTCTACTAGGCAGGTTAATTTGGCGGGCCCTGTACTAAAGATGAAACAATTCTTATGAGTTTTCAGAAATAGTTGTATTTTACTTTAGTTCGTAAAAGTAATACATGGAAAGTTACTCCTTTCAATACGTTCAAAATAGTTAATCATTATCGCAACTGTTTCAGTGGAATGGCGTTTCGTATCATGTTAAATTTAAACAAGCTGAATATTCATTTGAACACTATAGAGTGTTCAGATATGAAGGCCAATTTAGGGCTCTAGAGTTCCAAAGCCTCTCACAAATTAGGCTTGTGCGACACGTTTTGACCAATGAAAGTGAAAAAACCTTTCATAACAATGATTTTGAGTAACTTCACACAACCAATTTTTAGTTTTTCTGCAAAATCATTTCGCAAAAATTTCGCCTTCTTATATGAACGCACTGCATTTCTTTCTTTCAATGAAATTATTTTTTTTGAAGAAACACTTAAAACCTAATACAGGGTGAACAACTTAATCCGGGCCTTCTTTCTTCGACTTTCACCAAAAACGGCTTGGGGCAGGCGATAGAGAATAGTAAATGATGGAAGTGAAGTTAATTTTATTGTAATCACTATAAAATATCTGTTCCGATGCAAAGCAATGGAGCAAAGCAGAGAGACAGAGAGAGGAGGGGTCGGCAGGTTCTCTGTTGAGTCAGGTGGAATAGATGCCAAGGGATCGTATCCCATTCCTCTAGTTGCTCATTCTCTCAACTACCCATCTTTCAGAATTACAGAATGGCCTTTGTTTAAATTTATTTATTTTTGCAGAGGAATGTTTTCTCAAACACACGCTAACTTCATTCCTTACAACTTTTGTATTTCGCGCTCTTTATTTGCTGTCTTAAATTTTTTTTGGTGAAAGCGACTTTCTACGGCCCGGATTAAGTTGGTTCACCCTGTATAACAAACATGTAATAGGGGTAGAATAAAGACAACTCAAATTTAATTTGTTTCTGGCATCGAATAGAGAAATTTTCCGACGTAACTTGAAAACGCATAAAACGCATAATCCTACAACAATATTTTACATAATCAGAGCGTCCCTGATGAGCAGAGGGCGGATACTTACTTATTTACTTCTTTTTGGGTATTGCACCTACACCTCTGTAACTTCGTATCTNGAGCAGAGGGCGGATACTTACTTATTTACTTCTTTTTGGGTATTGCACCTACACCTCTGTAACTTCGTATCTTCCCGATTGATGTAATTTGAGGATGAATGGAGGGCCCTTATAAAAAAGTATTTTAAGTATTTTTGGTTTTTAGGCATTAGGAAGTACTTTCGAAAGTAATTTTGAATATTAAGTAATTAAAAAGTACTTTGTCAAGTAATTTGATGTATTAATCGTTTTTCGAGGATAATTTTCCTCATATTCGCTTTAAATTTGCCGATGAGTCAAAATGATAAACTGCAGAACGTAAAAGTTCACAGTTTTGTTCAAAGAAGTATATTTAAAATTAAATTATGCGTCCATTAAATTTTCGGTAAGGCGAATTCCGAGGGACCGAAATAAATTGGACTAAATTGTACAGTCGGGACCCAAAGACTTAAGCCGAACCTTCACTTGCAACAAACGCTTTTTCGGGGTCCCAATTATAATAAAGGCGTGCTTTTACGTCGGTTAACACAAACGCCAAATAATGGTATACTTTCTGGAGAAACCAACTTTTTTTTTTCAGANACAGTTTTGTTCAAAGAAGTATATTTAAAATTAAATTATGCGTCCATTAAATTTTCGGTAAGGCGAATTCCGAGAGACCGAAATAAATTGGACTAAATTGTACAGTCGGGACCCAAAGACTTAAGCCGAACCTTCAGTTGCAACAAACGCTTTTTCGCGGTCCCAGTTATAATAAAGGCATGGTTTTACGTCGGTTAACACAAACGCCAAATAATGGTATACTTTCTGGAGAAACCAACTTTTTTTTTTCAGAAAANGCGGTCCCAGTTATAATAAAGGCATGCTTTTACGTCGGTTAACACAAACGCCAAATAATGGTATACTTTCTGGAAAAACCAACTTTTTTTTTTCAGAAAAAATTTAATGAAAATATCCTTTAAACTATATAAAAATTATGACTTATATNCAGTTATAATAAAGGCATGCTTTTACGTCGGTTAACACAAACGCCAAATAATGGTATACTTTCTGGAGAAACCACCTTTTTTTGTTCAGAAAAAATTTAATGAAAATATCCTTTAAACTATATGAAAATTATGACTTATATATTGGAGCCGCGATAAAGAGTTTAAATTAATTATTCCTTAACCAATAAAGCAAACAATTCGATTTTTATGCTCCAAATTAGGATACAACCGGGTTTTTAGGCTTCAATCAAGTGAATTAATTAACAAAATTGTAAATACCAAAAATAGCTAAAAGTATTGTTAGTTATTTTATACTTTTTTATCAGTATTTCGTCGCTTTTTGGCAAGTATTTAAGTAAGTAAATCGCTATTTTTTAGAAAGTACATATCCGCCCTCTGCTAATGAAGTATACTCTGAACTAAAATGCTGGTATGAAGTTGGGTTGGGCTAACTTTGCGTTATGGTTGTTGTTAGTGTTGTTAGCTTTACGAAATCTGTTTGTCATTTATGCAGTTTATTTAAAAAATCTTACGAAAAAAGTGACAAAAGCGTCGACTAAGAAAATCACGCGCAAGAACAACATCACTATCAGACGGGCTGAAGCTTCATAACCGTAAGTTGTTAAAGTGGGTGAAAAATTGTGTTACCATGGCATATAGCTCAAAAAAAAAGAGTAAACAGATATATCCTAAGACAGAAAACTGGCTGACCATATATTGGCAGCAACAGTATTTGAAATATAAAATTATTTTGTACTATTTTCCATCTACTACTGCGGGTAATTTGACCTTGTGAAAGGTCATTTTTTCTTGTGTGAGGGACAGATGAAAATTAAATTTCTTTAAGAAATACTGTCAAATTTATCGAAACAGTACGATTCAGAGACTCAATCACGACATATTCAGTGATTGTGTCTCGAGCATAACTAACTGACTCGGTTACAAGCACGACACTACAACATTTTCATGATTCACTGATTCTTTGATCGAGTGAGTGACCTCAAGCATAATAAAACAATTGCCTATTTCACTTTCAAGTTAAATGTGAACACATATCACACAATATGTAATAAAAACTCACTTGTCCAACCAAATAACTGCGTTTAGATCCAGATGATTCGTAGGTTCGTCAAGGAGGAGGAGTGTGGGTTCGAGGAATAGCGCCCGCGCCAACTCTACTCGCATCCTCCATCCTCCTGATAAGCTTTTCGTAGGTCTCTCCATCATTTCTTTAGTAAATCCAAGACCAACGAGCAGACGCCGTGCTTTTGGTTCCGCTGCGTCTGCGTTGATTGCTTTCAATTCATCATACACCTCGTTTAGTCGATCCAATTGAATCTGCTGTTTCTTCGAGTCTGACTGAAATTCAAAAATATACGAATCACCCATAGTTCTAATAAAATTTACAGTTTCAGAATTCTAGCTTCTTGGCGAAGAATTAAGTACAATTAGTTGAACCAACGAACCTAACTACCTTCCGATATCCGGCAAACCTGCCGGATATTCTATCGACAACTTACCTAACTTCAACCCATAAATCGAAATGTATATTTTGACAGTATTTTTTGACTTAATATTAATACAAAAATTGTGAAAAACGTGTGATTCACCTCAGTTGATGTTGCTTGTTCCAATTCTTTGGATTCCTTTATAAGGGATGTTCGCTTCACGTCTGCCTTGAGGACAACTTCTACGGCTGAGATTTCCTCTGGAACAACTTCTTGTTCACAATACAAAACGTCAATTGAACCGGGAATCCTCAAAGCCCCACAAGCCAAATGACGAAGAAGTGTCGTCTTCCCGTGACCGTTAGGTCCCACGACACCGTAGTGTCGTCCTGCTGCGATCAGAAGATCCGCATTCACGAACAAGTCCTTCCCCTTAGCAGAAATATTGAATCGTTCAATTTTGATGTCTATTGCACTGTCGTCCACGGTTTTCTCCGCTTGAGAAACTGTGAAATTGTCTTCTAGTCCACTATGACCTTGACCCCCTTTCTTCAGCAATTCATCCATCTGTTTCTGATATTCGAGCTAAAGGCAAAAAATAATCAAAAGTATAATAATCAAAGCGTAACTACTAAAGTTTTCAATACTTAGAAATTACCAATTTCTTATCCTTTTTCCCTTGCTTTTTGGTAACTTTGGGTTCATTTGGATCTTTCTCAATTACACTATCACCAACTTTTTCCATGATCGTTTCGTCTTGTACTTCAACTACTTCATCCTTTTCTGGTTCTACTACAACACTTGGTGGCACCTTGAAATGACAAGAAGTGACAAATGTTTAAATGTATTACCACCGTGCATGCTGCAACTTTCAATAATTCCATTATAACAAAGCTTGCAGCGTTTTACTTTACGTTCGTAAATATAGACGCAAAAAATTTTTTTTCTTCTTCTAATTCTTGATTGATAAAAAAATTTTTTTTTTCTTACCTCAATGACTTCTGCTTCCACTATTTCGCTTTTATTAGTTTCATTAATTTCTATTTTTGTAGTTTCTCCGGCTCCATCACCGCTTTGGTTTTCATCAACTTCTGTAAGTTGAGGCGTAGCTTCAATTTGAGATTCCTTGTATTATAATGAAAAATCAAAATTTTGTGTATTTGTCAATTTAAAAAAAAATTAAGTATTTGTACAACTAATCTTACCTGTTTTTTGCCTTTCTTCCATTTCTGCTTCTTCGTAAAATTTCTTACTTCTTCTGGCTCTTCCTCAATATCTTCTGCTTTCTCATTTCCAATACCGTTCTCCGTTTTTAGTGATTTTAATTCAGTTTCGAGACTCTCCAATTCACGATCTTGAGAGTTTTGCTTCTTACCCTTCTTCCCTTGTTTCTGCTTTTTTGAAACTATTTTCACTTCTTCTGCATCTTCATCAACATCATCTTCACATGGTAGTGCGTTAAATTTAGATTTCTGTTCTGAGAAATTTTCAGATTCCTAATACAAAAAAATAAACAGTAATTTTTTTAGAAAATATACAATTGTAGTCAGTCAGTCATGTTAAAATTAAAT
Source organism: Holacanthella duospinosa (assembly GCA_002738285.1). Classification (NCBI taxonomy): domain Eukaryota; kingdom Metazoa; phylum Arthropoda; class Collembola; order Poduromorpha; family Neanuridae; genus Holacanthella; species Holacanthella duospinosa. Next base: position 331,873 of record NIPM01000080.1, on the reverse strand, counting down.
AAATTATTACTTGGCGTTGACCCTTTCCTTTCTTCCCTTGCTTCTGCTTCTTGGTAACTAGGTTCGTTTCTTCTGTGTCTTCATCATCGTCCTCAGCAAGAAGCTCGAATTTTGACACTTCTGGGGTGAAGGCTTCTAAGTCCTTTTCCTACAGAATAAACAAGAAGAAAAAAAAACAGATGTAAGAATTTGTGTCAGTTTATCAAATTCATAAATGAAAGTGAATTACTTGTTTCTTCCCCTTCTTCCCTTTCTGCTTCTTTGTAGCAATTTGTGTTTGTTGTGCATCATCTGCGTCGTCATCGTCCTCATCTAACACTTCGAATTTCGATTTCTCTACATAGAACCCATCTAACTCTTTTTCCTAAATGCAAAATTCAATCAATTCTGCTCAATTTCCATAAATTATCCATTGTTTAATTACTTCTTGTTGCTTTTTCCCTCCCTTCTTCACTTTTTGCTTCTTCGAACTATTTTTCAATTCTGGAGTTTCCTCATCCATATCATCAGTCTTCTTAGTTTCACTTACAGGTTTAAGTGTTTCCAATTCCGATTGTAGGCTATCCCATTCCTTGTCGTAATCCTTACAAAGTAAACCATATGATTAGAATTACAATTGTGGGTTGGTAAATCAAAATTCGCTAAACATGCACAATCTTTACGGCTTACTTGTTTCTTATTCTTCTTTTTGGATTTGGATGCCATAATTTCTTAATTATTCTGATTTACCTACAAAATGTTCACTATTTCAAATTTTTAATTGGAGTGGTATTAATCAATGAAGTGAAGATTTCACTTCGCACCTAAGGCCCGAATGTTCAAATGTGAAATGTCAAGGAGAATATGAATAAGATGATGACCAGCAGCACCGTACACCGTACCAGATGCAGACGAATAACGTGATGAGAATGAGAGATGACGAATTTGTTAAATTAAATTAAATTTCACACTTTCACTTTCAAAATTGATTTACTCATCAGTCGTGTTTTAGTGCACACTCCACAGCCTATTGGTTATGGACAACGGGAGGGACGCGGGTTCATTATAGGGATTAGTGTTCTCCATGACTCTGACTCCGGAGTCATGACTCCCACACTTAGAAGTCATGACTTTTTTCAAACACGCGCAAATGAGCTTATTGGACTTATTTTTCTTATTTTTCTCATCTACTTTCATCACTAAACACCAGTGATGGGCAGCCNCAAATGAGCTTATTGGACTTATTTTTCTTATTTTTCTCATCTACTTTCATCACTAAACACCAGTGATGGGCAGCCCAACCAATCCCAACCAGTTGGGTTGGGATACGAAGCGTTGAAAGAGATTTTAAGTTNAATTAAATTAAATTTCACACTTTCACTTTCAAAATTGATTTACTCATCAGTCGTGTTTTAGTGCACACTCCACACCCTATTGGTTATGGACAACGGGAGGGACGCGGGTTTATTAAAGGGATTGGTGTTCTCCATGACTCTGACTCCGGAGTCATGACTCCCACACTTAGAAGTCATGACTTTTTTCAAAAACGCGCAAATGAGCTTATTGGACTTATTTTTCTTATTTTTCTCATCTACTTTCATCACTAAACACCAGTGATGGGCAGCCCAACCAATCCCAACCAGTTGGGTTGGGATACGAAGCGTTGAAAGAGATTTTAAGTTGGGTTGGGTTGGGTTGGGAAGACTTTAAAAAATTCGGAAGTTGGGTTGGGTTGGGTTGGGGAGACTTTAAAAAATTCGGAAGTTGGGTTGGGTTGGGTTGGGGAGACTTTAAAAATTTCGAAGTTGGGTTGGGTTGGGATAGGCGCTTGCGATGCCCATCACCATTGATGGGCCGTCCAAACAATCCTAACCGGTTCACTATGGCTGATTCAACATAAAATATATTCAGCCTTTAAAAAAAAATACTCGCCAGGATTTTTGTTAACATGCAGTCAGGGACAGTCATGTCTATTTACAGCCCCGTATAAACAAAAAACTATAACGTATAAACTTTGGACCCTTGTCCCCTGCTCCCCTCCTTTCATAAATTTTTAGTTTTTATTACTCCTACCATAACCCCTTACGCTATACCATATCGAGCTTTCAATTTTAAAAATACTCGGGCCAAAATTTTTTTTCAGTCCCAGGTTTGTGTCACACTTGCTCTGCATGATTATATGATGCACCCTGACTGCTTTTGTTACTTAGCCTTAAATAAACCTTACTTTAAGTTGGGTTGGGTTGGGTTGGGGAGTCTTTAAAAAATTCTGAAGTTGGGTTGGGTTGGGTTGGGGAGACTCTAAAAAATTTCGAAGTTGGGTTGGGTTGGGTTGGGGAGACTTTAAAAAATTTTGGAGTTGGGTTGGGTTGGGTTGGGGAGACTTTAAAAATTTCTGAAGTTGGGTTGGGTTGGGATAGGCGCTTGGGTTGCCCATCACTGCTAAACACAAGGTTTCTTGACAACAAAAAACTTTGTTGTCGAGCTTATTGGACTTATTTTTCTTATTTTTCTCATCTACTTTCATCACTAAACACAAGGTTTTTTGACAACAAAAAACTTTGTTGTCAAAGAATCTTGACTAAACGTATAAAAAAATTTTAATTTCAGATTACCCTAACAAAGTTTTGCTTTTTGTGTTACGTGACTCCGGACTCAGAGTTCAAAATTCAAAGAGTCAGAGTCATGACTCCGAGAGTCGACTCCCTAAATTCAAGGAATCAGAGCTATGACTCCGAAAATCGATTCCCAATGTTTAGAGAGTAAGAGTCATGACTCCCAGAGTCAGTGACACTGACTCAGGCCAAACTAGGAGTCATGAAAAACAATAATAGGGATTTGATTTTGATCTAATTTAATTTCTACCTTAGAATAGCACAATCTCACTTCGGGTATAACAGCTTATGTAATAGTTGCCGGAGAAAAGACTGTTAAACTCCTTTCAAAAATCAAACATCAAAAAAAATCTCATAATCTTATAACAGTTGAACACATTATAAGAGGAAAGGTTTTTTCATATAATTTTGCAAACAGACGAAATAAGAAATTTTTTTGAAGTTTTTAATTATTCAATTAATAGTAATTCAATGAAAAATAAAGTTTTTTAAACCTTTATCAATATTTTGGACTTTTAGCAAGATTTCAAGTATTTGGAAAAAATTTTTTTTTACGTTTTTAGGAAAAAATCTTTCCGAAAATGTCTTATTTTTGTAAAATTATGAAATATTAAATTGAATATATCTAAACTCATAATTGCTGCAAATATCAGGATGACCAGATAAGCTTGATGTACTAGAATATAATGAAGTAAAGAACTCTGTTTAGTATATTTCATTTAAAAAATATAAACTAAATGTAAGAGAACTTAGAAATTGAATCTTAAAAAATAAACCTGAACAAAATGTTAAAGCGTAGACCTACACAAATATGTGAAAGCAAACCTAGCCGACATACCCAAAATAAATCTAAACAAATGCTATGAATATACCTAAACGACATTATTATAACTAACTTAGCCAAATTCTAAAAAAGAAAAATTCTAACAAATTTACAATCAACCTATAATTTCATTGCGTATTTAAGCACATAAAAATCCCATTATGTATAATGAAGCTCTACCCCAGTCCAACTGAACAGAATGAGCTCAGATATTTGTACAGAAAACTATTCACAAGTCTAAGAACCGCTGAAGACTTAATTTTGTTGACCCACTCCACTTGAAGCTCCGCTCTCCCTTATACTGCCCTTATCATAAGGGTATTAAGGTAAACGGTAAGCAATTTAGCAAAACCACATCATTTCATATTCATACCTTTTTATTAAACTTTTCGCGGGTTTTAAATGATCATTTTTTGGGTTATTGAACTTAATTAAACTCCTCGTGGTTGTCGCCTCACTTTCACACAACTAAATTTTAAAAATCAAATCTCGCGCAGGCGCAATAGATTAAAAGTTGATACACGAAGCAGTGCACTACGCAGGTGCAATAAATAATGGAAGGAAATTCGCCATTCTCAAATCTCACGTGGAACGCAACGTATAAAATAAAGTTCGAATTTAAAGTGGAAAATGCGTCTATTTACACAGAAATAATTCCATTAAGATCTGATGTTCTGATCTGAAACATAATGCGCAATAATGTTTGTTAATTATTGTATTTTTTTTTGTATAAAAATAATTTGATTTTGATATTTTTTGGTTTATTATAGTGAATTATTTAATAATAATTAGGGATGTAACGAATATTCGGCATATTTTTCCGACTCATGAGACCCCGTATTCGGGGTCTCATGACGAAGCTTCGGACGAATATTCGACCGAATATCTCAAACATGAAATAAGCGAGTTTGAACATGAATCCAAGTGAACTAAAACGTCATAGTGATAAGTTATCACTATGACGTTTTTGTTATCACTGATAACAGCAATTCAGAATGGTAAGAAATCAGAGCCACATGCCGATATCCCAGCACAGTCCACCAAAATCCAACTCTTCGGAACCAGTAGGAAAACATACAGTACAGTTTGCTTATATTATTATAAGTTGTTGTTTTTTTAGATTTTTTTTTGTTTTTCGGTTTATTTTTGGTTCTTGATTTATATTTTTCGGTTTTTTAGGTTTGAAGGTATGCCAGATTTTAAGATTTGATGTTAATTTTTTTTTAGGTTTTTTTTTTACATCTTCTGAAGGTTTATATTTATGTTTTCTTAAGGTTTTCTTTAGGTTTTCTTAGGTTTGAAGGTATGCTACTANCCAGCACAGTCCACCAAAATCCAACTCTTCGGAACCAGTAGGAAAACATACAGTACAGTTTGCTTATATTATTAATAGTTGTTGTTTTTTTAGATTTTTTTTTGTTTTTCGGTTTATTTTTGGTTCTTGGTTTATATTTTTCGGTTTTTTAGGTTTGAAGGTATGCCAGATTTTAAGATTTGATGTTAATTTTTTTTTAGGTTTTTTTTTTACGTCTTCTGAAGGTTTATATTTATGTTTTCTTAAGGTTTTCTTTAGGTTTTCTTAGGTTTGAAGGTATGCTACTAAAAAAATCTTTAAAAAAAACTTAAAAAACCTTTAAAAAAACTTTAAAAAAAAAATAAAATTTAAAAAAAAAAAAAAAAAAAAAAAAAAAAAAAAAAAAAAAAAAAAAAAAAAAACTAAAATAAAACCAAAAATAGACCTTAAAAACTGGCATACCTTCAAACCTAAAAAATTTTTAAAAACCTTAAAAAAGCTTAAAAAACAAGCATAAAAAAACAAACCTAAAAAAAAACTAAAAAAAATCTAAAATAAAAAAAAAACCTAAAAAAAGCTAATCTTCAAAAAACGTTTAACCGTAGAAGCAAACTGTACTGAATGTTTTCCGACTGGTTCCGATTGGAAATATTTTGGTGGCTGGGGCCGGGGTTCGGAATCGAGTTTCTTGACTCTGGTAACCTATGAAAGAAAGAAAGAATCTCAAATTTCTGATAAAAAAAATTTCACGGAAATTCCGCTGGTAATAATTATCTAAAATGTCAAAAGACAGCGATTCAGAAGTGCTATATGTTCCTGTAATTTCAAGTGAATCAATCTGTACAGCAAAATCTTCCAGCACAGGTCAGTAAAATAAATAAATATCTTTCGATTTGTAAATTTCGAACGTTTAAACAAAAACTATAGAATCAAACTTTTAACATGAATTTAATTTTATTTAAATTTCTAAAAATTAAGTACAGAATTCTCGACTACCTCCACCTCGTCACAAAGTTTCAAGATTCTACCATTAGGGAAAAGGAGTGCGATATGGAGATACTTCAATGAACTAAGCGACAACCCAAGGAAGGTTCGATGTGTCGTTTGTGAATCCAAGATATCACGCGGAGGCGTTGGCGGAAAAGCTACTAATACAGCAATGAGGAACCACTTGAAGAGACACATTGTTCAGGTTAGAAAGCATTAATATTTTTTACTTTTACCTTCGCTGCAGTACTTCCCACGTATAAAATCTTCGTTTCGCAGCTAAAATACGGGGTGTTTGAACTCTGATGCTCTTATAACAGAAAAAAATTATTCAACTATGCCAAACGCANGAAAAGCTACTAATACAGCAATGAGGAACCACTTGAAGAGACACATTGTTCAGGTTAGAAAGTATTAATATTTTGTACTTTTACCTTCGCTGCAGTACTTCCCACGTATAAAATCTTCGTTTCACAGCTAAAATACGGGGTGTTTGAACTCTGATGCTCTTATAACAGAAAAAAATTATTCAACTATGCCAAACGCATTGTTGGTTCAAAACAACGTCGTACAATTAAGGTCTAATAAGCAGTATAGTGTTACAACGGGTGGTCTTATATCCATGAAGTACTGCAGTTCCAATGAAGTATTCCAAATGTTTTAGCATATTATCCTCTTGCATTGCAGTTTGCTGAAATAGAAAAAGAAGATAAGGTGCCAATTCAATTCAATTTATTCTTAAGAAATACCCTAAATACACATATTGTGCTAGGTTTTTATATTTCTTGCATTTTTTGTATTATAATGTGAAGGAGTTGTAATGATTGTTAGAATTTAGTGTTAAAATTGCGTGTTGTTAAAAGTATTAAAAAGTTTTTAGTTATAGAAATAGGTTAAGTTTATATAGACGGGTTTTATGGTGATCCATTGTTGATAGGTGTGTTAGAGTGACATTCGTCGAGTTATTTAAGAAGAAAGTAATCCAATAACTTCATTTTCATTTCTTTAATCTTAGTTGAGTCTTGGAACGTAAAGGTTTCTTGATAAGGTGCCAATATCATCGACAAAGAGAGTTGCTACAATTCCTTCAATGTTTCATGTCCAACAATGGGATGCGAATGACGCAAAAGCAAAAGAAATACACCGTTTAATTGCTGAAATGATGGCAATAGACAACCAGCCATATTCCCTTGTGGATGACACTGGATTCAAGCGTCTCATGGAGAAAATTGCTCCTCGTTACAATGTACAAAAATGTGGTTTCCTTTCGAGATAATTATTTTAAACGTTAAAGGTCATCTAAAATTATTTAAAGCACTTCTTTTTCTCTTGTTATTAGATTCCAAGTCGACCATATTTCTCAGAAAATATAATCCCTGAAATTTACCAAAAATGCAGAGAAAAAATTCGAGCGCAGTTAGACTTGGCAACTCAAATATCCTTCACAAGCGATATTTGGACTTAAAAGCAAAATAATTACCCTTTCCTAAGTCTTACCGCTCATTGGCTCACCAATGATTTCAAGCAGAATGACTTTGTGCTGAACACGACTCACTTACCAGGAACGCACACTTCCGAATCCATTTCTCTCTCATTCACAACGATTCTGGGCGACTGGGGAATTTCTGTTGAGAAAAGACACCTGCTACTAACTGACAACGCTCCGAACATGGTGAAAGCTACAAAGGACTCAAAAATCCCCAGTGAAAAAATGTTTCCTTCATACTCTACAATTAGTAATTGAGGATTCAATTAAGTCTCAAAGATCGGTTTCTGATTTAATTGCTATATGCAGAAAGATTGTTGGACATTTTAATCATTCAGCTTTGGCTACTTCTCAACTCCTCGCCATACAGACTAGACTTGGGTCAAAGAAAAAAAAATTAGTTCAAGATGTCCCAACACGCTGGAACTCGACTTTTTACCTCCTCCAATCAGTTTTAGAACAAAAAGAAGCTCTTTGCATTTTGTCCGCAGAATCGGTGCTTACAAGTCTCAACTCAAATCAGTGGACTCTCATAAATGGCATCCTTGCATTATTGAAGCCGTTCGAGGAAATTACAAAAGTTTTCAGTCAGACTCTTCAGTGTACAATTGCCGAAATAATTCCAACTGTGGCTACATTAAAATTATATTTACAAAAACCATCTATACTACATGCAGGACTTGGAACAATGAAATCCGCACTCCTTGGAAGCCTGAGCAAAAGATTTGATAATATTTTCGAAAATCCTCATTTCATGATTGCCACATTCTTAGACCGTCGGTTCAAACTCAACTTTGTGTCATTGGAGCAGAAAGATGAAATTAAATCAATGGTATTGTACGTAATTCAAGAACAATTTCAAACTGAAGCAATGGTCGCTTCACAACCTGTCCCAACAGCAAATCCGTCAGAACCAGAAAATGAACTAGATATTTTCCAGAAAAGACATGACTCTTACTGGAATTGCTTCAACGAGTTAAGAGGAGACTCTACACCAAGCTGTCAGTCATGCCCAAACTTTGAAGCAAAAGTAAATACCGAGATTAACTCATATTTGTCGACAGTTCCTGTTCTATTGAGACGCACAGAAAAACCGTTCAATTGGTGGAATCTGTACCAACAAAGTTATCCTTATTTATCATATCTGGCCAGAAAATTCCTGTCTGCTCCTGCCTCTACTGTTTACAGTGAGCGATTATTTTCAGAAGAAGGGAATATTTATGAATATACGAGAAACAGACTCAGTCCTGAACACGGTGAATCGCTTACTTTCCTACACCACAATTTGCCTCGACTCAACTATGACTACTAGATTAAATTAAACTTACTTTGCTTTAATGAAAGTTTTTTTTAATAAAAACTGCGGGATTCCTAAAAACGTAATTCAGACTCATGAATGCAAATCCTTGGGCTGAGACCTTTCGATAGATACCCCACTTGCACAGTATGAGATATTCGGCCGAATATTCGGCCGAATATTCGTTATTCGTTTGTACAACGAAGCGAAGCTTCGTTATTCGTTTTTGGGCCGAATACCGGTATTCGTTACATACCTAATAATAATTATTATTAATAGTTATTTTTATTTCAGCTTTTATAAATTTGATAAGGNCCGGTATTCGTTACATACCTAATAATAATTATTATTAATAGTTATTTTTATTTCAGCTTTTATAAATTTGATAAGGACCGGCGTGTCCAGGGTTGGAAAATACAACAATTGACTGTGCCACCGAAACATTGGTTTGATCAAAAACAAGATACACCAAAAAATATTATTCGTATTTTTCACCAGCAAGTTTTATACTTTTTTCTTTAGAATTTAGATGAAAATGTGTAGTCAAAAATTAAAAATGTTAATTTTTTTAAACATTGCATGAAAAAATAATTTTTGTTGTACACATTTCCGCTCATTGCTCATCAAACACAGTATTCACGCCAAAGTAGAGTCTTACTGTCGTTAGGTAATACACAAAAAAAGTTATTCAATAATTATACATTTTGATTTATGTCTTTTGATATGATATATTCATTTTGATATATTTTTAAAGAGTACTAATTTCACCTGATGATATTTGTCACCATGGACATTTGTCCTACGAACAATTTATCCCATATATGCATCAAAAATCGGCACTCGTTTTTGGGTAATTGTTCATGGAGGGAATTGATTATAAAATATAATTTGTATTTTAATTTTAAGGTATATGGATATATAAGTTAAAACACTAGCCGAATAATTATTGTTGTATATTTACATTAAATTTTATTAAAATTTTATACATAGACTTTAATTTGACTGACATGGACCATGTCCATGTGACATGCAAGGTAGTCTGAGTACACAACTTCTACCTCCAATACAACTTATATTTCGCAGTATTCATTAGGAAGCAATTTTAATAATAAAGCTAGCATATAACCATTAATAATTATGGTGTTTGAAAATTAACATATTTTAAAATTTATGAATAATATTATTATAATTTATATAGCCAAACTTCCAGTTGTATACTTAAGCAACTGACAGTGGTCACAATTGGTTACATGGCTCGGCGATTTTTTGATTAAAAAAAAACTCAAAAGAATCGTATTTTTTTGATTTAAATCAGATTTTGATCTAATTTTTTTCTACAAGTTCCAAATGGAAAACATGACTTAAGCAATGAATACTCATATTTAATATTTCACACTTAGCTCTTTTAGCAAGGTACTTGACAATTTATCACGAGAGTACAATATACGACTTAATTTCTTAGCGTTCATACCTTGGTTTGAGGAGTCCTTTCTACAAAAATAGCTCTAATACCGACTCTAATTTATTAATAGTAGCTCAGATACTANTTGGTTTGAGGAGTCCTTTCTACAAAAATAGCTCTAATACCGACTCTAATTTATTAATAGTAGCTCAGATACTATAGGGCAAATCAATCTGCCGCTTTTGAGATTTTGAAATTTTGAACTTTTGAAGTTTGCAAAGGGTTTATCAAACTTAAAATGAAACGAGCTCTGTGATTGACTGTTGAGCTTCAAAAGAGATTTTGAAGTTTCACATGAGAAAAGGCTTTAGCAAGTCTATTTGAAATTCTTGATTTTTATTTTTAACTTTAATTTTTAACATTTTTAAATATCTTGTCATCACAGTGAGGAAGGACATTTCCCACCGGGCTTTAGATTTAATCACCTACGTATTTAATAATAAGCTATTATGCTTATCTGTAATTAAATTGTGTTAGCGATGACATATCTCCTTACCTTTGACCGAGTGAATTAAATACCTACACATCAAGAGTATTTCTACTTCCTCAAGGGTATTTTCCAGTATTTTTTCATTTTCATCATCTTCATCGAGTGCAAGGAATAATTGAAGTGCTTCCCCACAGACGGAGTTGATTAATTTTAGTCGTTTTTGCTTAGACATTTTAAAAATTAAAATAAATGTGAAGTTTTTTTTNGAGACGGAGTTGATTAATTTTAGTCGTTTTTGCTTAGACATTTTAAAAATTAAAATAAATGTGAAGTTTTTTTTTGCAAATTCAAATCAATCAATTTGAACTTTGCAAAGTTCAAAACTGGACTGTGCATGCTCCAAAATTTCAAAAGTTCAAAATTTCAAAATTTCAAAAGCCACTTTGATTTGCCCTTATGTGCGTAATTCGGTATATTTTGACTTTCTATCACTTCATTTTCTAAGGGCTTGCAGAATTGAGAAAGGAGATACTGTATGGTGATAGTGCAAAGAGTGTTGGTGCGTATGAATGACTAATTAGTAAAATAATTCATGTTTCAACGTGATGTGTTGCATTTTTTATCTAATATAATTTAATTCACTCGATTTAAATCAGCCGAACCCTGATTGGTCACTTGCGTGTAGCTGCAGAAAAATTACACCAAATAATGCCATAATGGTTTCGGCAATTTCAAGTCAACTTCGATCAATTGATGCAAAATTGGGAGAAAAATTAGTAAAAAATGTAAAAAAATTTTCAGACCTTGGTGTCAATGAACTTGTAAGAATTGGACATTTTGATTGCTTTTAATAAAATTTGTAAAATCATGTAACTAAATTTATCCTAAATAGCACTCTCAAACCAAAACGAAAAAAAGAAGGATGGGAACTTTGTGCAGCTTAGATCCTGCTGAAACTTCAGAATCAGCAACCAATAATTATAAAACGTCAGTTTTAATATTAGTATTTTGGTCGCCGGGGTTGAAATTTTGGTAAAAATTTTAGTTGGGCGTACCTTTTTTTCATTTTGGTTTGAGAGTAAATAAAATTATAAAGTTTTATTGGTTTATTTTACAAAGAAATAGCTGTTTATTGGTTAAAACGCCGACGACGTTTCTGTTTCTGGTCTGTTTCATCCTTAAGTGCAAGAATCCATCCTGACCTTGGTTGTAAAGTCATTCCATCTTGACCAATTTCTTGACCCATTGAACCAGCTAACATTGTTGTCTTATGAAGTGCACCGTTGTCATCAATGGTTACATCTACTTCAACAACTCCTGATGGAATGTCATCAGTATCTATTGTAGGCCATTCATGACCTTTCTCTGTCCTACCTTGTTTTTTTCCATCCTTATTAAATAAACAAAATGATGTAATCCAACCACTGAGGTATGTTGGTCCAGATCCACCACCTTTGTAATTTGCCACACGTGACCAAAACTCACGATTAGGTTGACCTTGTTTAGCTTTAACAAATTCATCAAGAATTGGTTTTAACATAGTTGCCCAATCTGATAATCCATAAGTATCCAATTTGTTCAATCGTTGTCGAATATTTTGCCAATCCAATACTGTTCCATCCAATGTTACTGTAGGGATACCACAAGCTAAAGAAAATTTGTAACTAAAATATGTCTTCATAGATGCCATAAAAACAACACCAGATGCAACACGGTCATTATCTGTTGTTGTTGTAAAATTTGGCATTATCCAACTTCGAACTTCATTGTCAACTAAATTTTTATGAATTTCTTGTTCCATAGCTGATACCAAACGTGGGTAGGAAACTGTTCGTAAAGTTCCAATTCCATTTACAGTGAGTTCTTTTTTTCCAGTAAAATTAACAAATCTTCCACGAAATTCTTCAGCATTTGCATTGAGATAGAAGGAAAATTGTGTCATGATTGACATCCAGATATCATCGGGTCGTAAAATTAAATTATGATGTCTATTGTATGATTCGACAACAGCAAAAACAAATCCATTATTAGAAGCAAATGTATTTTTTGGAGAAAATGTTGTTCCTTGAATAATTTCTGTACAACCTCCTTGACGATAAAGTTTAAGATCTTGTGCAATATGATATGGTTTTGTAAGTCGGGCTTCTTCAGGTGTGACTTTGTGTAAGTTCCATGTTGATACATTTCTTGGAGGTACATCACAGACTGTAAATTTTGTCAATTCTCCAGATACACCACCTGTACAAAAATATCCAAAAAAATACGTTGTTATCACTGTTGATAACCCATGAAGAGACAAAATGGCAACCAACTAAAAAAATCCCGCCAGGATTTGAAAAAAAAAAAAAATTACAAATGATACTAAATAAGTTTACTAACCTTGGTTTTTTGAAAACTGGACCAAAATCCCAAAAATTATGATGATGACTTTAAATGTCAACATTTTAAGTAACCTTTGTCGACGTTACATTAATGTGTAAGCTTCAAAAGCACAACTTCTTCCCGCTTACTTTTGAGTACTGAAGGTAAGGAGTTGAATAACAAACTTTTATATTCATTCACACTCTTGTTTTAACGATAGTTGTCGTGGTCACTGCGTAATGTACTTTCCCATCAATGAATTAATCAACATTAATTAGTAGACTCAAATGAATTACGCCGTCGTTGTTAAATCCTTGGAACTGAGAGTGCAATGGGTAANTATTCATTCACACTCTTGTTTTAACGATAGTTGTCGTGGTCACTGCGTAATGTACTTTCCCATCAATGAATTAACATTAATTAGTAGACTCAAATGAATTACGCCGTCGTTGTTAAATCCTTGGAACTGAGAGTGCAATGGGTAATNAACATTAATTAGTAGACTCAAATGAATTACGCCGTCGTTGTTAAATCCTTGGAACTGAGAGTGCAATGGGTAATAAGTAATCAAAATTAAGGGCCTAAAGTTATAGAAAATGATGATTATTGGTTACTTTTAGTTGGTATAAATTGATGAATCATTAAAATTCCAATGAGGATGTGGTATGTTTGCTTACTTTTGCAGATATTGGGTTTTTTTTTACCATCTCTCGTAGTAGTACTTGTAGTCGTAGTAAGAAGTGAATAAGTCTGATTGTCACTGTCAAGTGTGAAAAGCCAACTGATTCATACTCACCAGATAACCAGATGTAACTTGAGAAGATGAGATGACGACGAATTGATGAGAATTGAGAAACAATTAAAACCTTTGATAATTTCACTTAAATTTACAGATTTCTGGGAAACGTAATAAAGTGAAAATCTCATTCTGGTGAACAAAAATGATATTGCTTGAATTATAATTTTTTGGCGGTAGTCTGTTTTGTTAGGTTTTTTTTGTCAATGTTAACATCAGTCACCTTCTGGCACACTTTGGCAAAATGCAACATGTTTAACATGTTAGTTGGCACAGTTGCAGGTTCTTCAATTCTTGAAAAACCTGCACCTGCTTTGCAGGATTTAAATTTAAAAAATCTAAACCTGAACTTTTTCTCTTATTATGCAGGTCCAATGGAAATTTGTATAAATATTTCATTCAAATTTAGGTAAACGGTGTACCTAAATCTGCACGTGAATCCAAAACCTGCATTGGTGGAAACTGAACTTTTTGAAAATTTTTGCTTCTTTCCTATTTCCTGAGTAAATAAATTTGTAATTTAGATTTTATTAAGGTGTTGAAACCTGCACATGAACCTGCAACATTATCATAATCCTTGTACTTTAAAATATTGAATTCGAATCATCCAAATAATCCAATCAGGTTCAGATGCACCTTATACCTAAACCTGGATCTGAAACCTGCGCCAACTCTGCGTAAAATTAATATTTAAAAATTAAAAAAAACTCAAGAATTTAATTCTTATGTAAAAATTTGACTTTACCGCCTATAATTATTGATAACATATCCCCTAATCTACCTTGAATTTATAATTAATTAAAATACCTTTGACTAAATTCCATAAGGGAAATATAACTCTGAGTAACTTGAGTTACAACTCATATCATCAGAGTCACATGGTTAAAAGACACAGCAACAAAATACAACTTGAATAGCAGCCAATATTCAGTCACTTTAAATTTTCAACTGAATGAGTCAGATTAACAAGATCATATGACTCTTAAAAAAATTCTGGATCATAGCTGGGTCATGTGAAATTCTGCAAAAAACAAAAAATTGTTTTTTGACAACGATTAGTTGCTTTAATAATTGAGTATAGTAAACTTCGCCAGAGTTCGTCATTTTTTTGATTTTTTCAAAAAAATCAAAAAAATCGGATTTTTTTTGATAATTATCCGATTTTTTTTTATAATTATCAAAAAAAAAATTTAATTTTCGGTGATATGTGTATTATTGTAATGAATTCTAAAAAAATGAGTTTTAAGCCCGTCGATTATTCATTGAAACTCTTTCCTACACCTTTTACAGTTTACCCACAAGCCTTTTTTATTCTCTTTCTTACTGGAAATAAATATCCCAAATAAGAATCTTTCCCTTTAGACATTTTGTTTGACAATACTTCCACAAATATCAAAAACACTAATAAGCTCTAATTCTTATGTAGAAAATCAAAACGCGACATTGTTATTTTTTTACTTAAGAATTATTTAAAAAGCAAAAAGAGTANATTCTTATGTAGAAAATCAAAACGCGACATTGTTATTTTTTTACTTAAGAATTATTTAAAAAGCAAAAAGAGTAACAACCGACGACAGACCACTCATAGTCGTAAAAGTCATTGATAAGAGAATGGTTATTTATTTTCATGAATTTGTATGCAAAATATGCAACGCGTTTATTGATTTGAAAAAATCAAAAAAATTATGATTTTTTCAAGCTTGATAATTATCAATGATAATTATCACGAACCCTGAACTTCGCCTAAGTCGACTTCGGTTAAGCCGAACGCTTTTTCTCGATCCCAATACATAAATAATATCAAGTGCATTTTTACTTCGGTTAAGCCAAACCTCGGCTACCACAAACCAAATATTCCTATCCGAGGTTTACTGAATACGGTATATTGTTAATTAAAAAAAAACTATTAAATTTTCAAGGTTTTTTTAAAATTTTGTTGTTTTATGGTTGACGACTGTGAAATTGCGATCATTGACAGTATTTGGAGAGGTGAGTGATGCCCATTTTTGTGCGTTGTGGTGTGGACGGTTTTTTTTATAAGAACGACTGAAAAATTCAATTTAAATATTTATTTTATTATTTATTTTACCACAATTTGCTTTGTTTGTTAATTTTCATTGTTAAATTAATTCGCTAAAGTTAAAGTTTACGTTTACCAGTTATTTTATGCTTTTGAGGTGTGAGTAACGACATTGTTGAGTTTGAAGCCACAGNCGATTTCGATTTCGAATAGAAAGGTGATTTCGATTTCGATTTCGATTTCGACTGCTGTAAGTTACAAGTGTGGAGTAACGACATTGTTGAGTTTGAAGCCACAAGATTGTTAATCAACATGCAATTTGTAAAACTAACAAGATTACTTAGTCCCTCTATATACTCGTCGTCGTCCTTCTCTCCATTGGTTAGTTTCATCCAATCAGAAGAGAGTCAGCTGGTTCCAACATTCTTCGCCCTAGGCGGTGTCCGTCATAAGATAAAACAACCAAGGAATTCTTATTTACGGAATTACACTGGAGAAGAAGCAGTCAAATGTCATGGGTTTACTTACTTCCCTCGGTTAGTCATCAAATTACTATATATTTTTGATTATCTATCTATTTTACAATTAAAATCAAAGTGACAAATAGACTCAATGGAGAAAAACATCTGACATAAACCTAAGCAAAAAGGGATGTCTCTGTAGGTATGAAGAAGGACAAGGAATAGATTCACACTGATGAAAGCCAAGCATATGAATAACGCAAACGTCAAGAGTTTGAGTAGAATCATAATCTGTGAAAACCATGATCGCTTTTGATTGTGACGACGACGTAGACCATGCTTCCTATCGACACTCTTGACAGTTTTAACTACTTGGTTCAAATTTGAGCGATTTTGATCTTGCCTTTTTTTTAATATTACTGGAACTTCGCTTCTTACGACATGGTTGGACACAGTTCCATTCTTTTGATTTCGCCTGATTTCAAAAAATTAAATGAAAATTAAAAACTTTAATTGTTAATGTAAATATATGTTTATGAATATAAAAGTTTTTAGTAGAATCTTGAATATTTTAAAAATCGTTGAAAAGAATTCAAGATGATGAATTAAATTACCTTAGCCGTTCGGTTTGATGTAGAATAACCTCGGCCAGTTTTGCTCTTTTGCGATTGGCCAGTGCAGTTATTCTTGACGGGTTTGACATATTCAAGAAATTTTTTGGTACCTTTCAGATTTCCCGGTGATAAGGATCCACCCTACGAACCGACGAAATTATTTGCAGTGCGCAGAATCCGACCTCTCAAGGGAGTACCTTATTGGGAGCGTAAAATCGTCGAAGGAGAACTCGGACTTGTACATGTAATAGTGACAAAATCAATGATAATTTATCTTTCATTATTACTTCTTTTAAACAGGATTATTTTAGAATGTTTGTTGTCCTTTCACTTTTATCGGATCGTCGGTTACTCCGTGTGTTTGGTATGGGAGATTTTTTGGCAGAAAATTTGGAAAAGTTGTGTGTTGGAAATAAAAATCTTATTTCTGTTAGAATAATGTTGAATTATTGCTCTGACAACGGTAAATCAAATAGACAAACTTTCCAAATTTTTTTTCTAAAAAAACTACCCATGGGTAAACACCTGAAGCATCTCATTTTATAAAAGTGTAGCGACAAATAATCTAAAATTTTCACTACTACTGGTAATAATTATTTAACTTTTTGTGTACATATTGTTAGACACAAACAGTTGCCATAGTGAAAAATACACCCAACAGAAATCAAACTTTGCACAAAGTGAAGCACCTCATCCTCATTACTCCTGTTACTTTACCCAATGAGATGCCCACAGATCCTAGAGACGGATTCTTGAAGGAAAATGGTGAATTCGTCGTTCATGAGCGATTGACACCAATTGAAGAAATTGAAGCAGATGTCGATGCATTACGAAAGAGAGACCTTGATTATCCAACACTTACAAAGAGACTATCACTCCAATGGCAGAGTAGATGGTGAGATGATGGTCAAGAGTAAGGTTAGTTGTTAGGGTTATTCATATACACTTGATACAATTTGGATCATTCAATTGAAATTAGTAAAGATTTTTTATTATATATAGAATTGAAAAATAACTCAATTTAATTGTCACCATTATTGAACAACAATTAAAAAAAAAATTTCTTTTTTATTGTCCAATTAAATTTCATTGTTTCAGAATTAATTCATATTTGACGCAAAAACTCAAGAANTTAGTAAAGATTTTTTATTATATATAGAATTGAAAAATAACTCAATTTAATTGTCACCATTATTGAACAACAATTTAAAAAAAAATTTTCTTTTTTATTGTCCAATTAAATTTCATTGTTTCAGAATTAATTCATATTTGACGCAAAAACTCAAGACTTAGTACAAGATATGTTAGATTGTAATGTTAGATTGTTTTGCAAGTCGTTCAATCAGGCTGTCACAATAAATTATTAAAAATTCAGCCAATCATAGTATGTGAAACATAATAAAAATTTTTTTTTCAAATGTGATTGGCTGAATTTGAATATTTGAAATTCTTTGAAAATATTTTAAATCTACTAAAAAAAGTAAATTTGGGATATTATGTATTTCTCATATGAGTTTAGCAGGAAGGAATTGAAGTTAATTTTGAAGAGTGAAATTCATTTGTCAGAGGAGGAGCTAAATCAATTATAACCAATCACATTGCAAATTTTTGAAACAAAGTCAAACAGTAAATCTACGAATAATGATATGTGTCTTGAATTTGAAGATGAGTTAAAAGTATTTTGAAAATTAAATATTTTATAAAAATGCAAGTAAAATAGCATTTTGAATCTACGCATGAGTAGTGTCATTCGTATATGTAGTATGCGACGGAGCAGTTTTTTCTTCCAAAATCTCACACACTGAACCAATGAGGATACAGGATTTTGGTTGACGTGTCTCTACATGTATTCCTCTTAATTTCATTCTTTCATTCTGACGAAGAAGTCGAGCGAAGTTGGTAGGAGACGAACTCGTAACTTTTGGATTTGTCCAGAGACGTTCTGCGAAAGCAGCGCCACGTGGCCAAAGCTTACCATCCATTGTCATCTCATTTACCTAACTCACAAAATTTAAAATTTAAAGTATTAATTTCAACGAAATTCAATTAATTTAATTAATTGATTTTTTTTTTTTTACTTTTTCAGTCCACAATGTTGCTTCACCACCGAGAATTTGAGGAATTTCTCCAAATCTGAAATTTTTCACACGCTTGTTTATATCATAACCATTGGCTTGGAAATCAAAATCGTAAAGTGTCTATTAAAGGAAAGGTCTTAATTAACCATTTCTTATTAGTGAAAATCATAATATTTGGTGTAATTTAGTTACCTGCCAACTATGATAGGATGGCCCATCAGTATCACCAATCCAAGATCCGGCACCATGATCCAAATAAAATGTACCTTCATATGAAGCAATCATGGGGTATCCTGCGTCTAAAAGTTTTCGCATTTTTGGGTTTCTAGCGGGAACTACAAACTTCGAGTTTTAATTTGCGCCATTTCTATCAAATATTTGAGTTTTTACAGAAAGATCAAATAAGAAACCAAATTTCCTAACGCTTTCTATCAAAATAAGCATGGAGTCTTACATCTTACAGATGCACAGATGCCCTTAGTATTTGCGCTTGCGGATAAAGCGCATGAATTTTGTTTTCTAATTTGATTTCATCTGTAAACATAACCTACCATCTAACCATGCTTGGATGATATATCGNAAGATCAAATAAGAAACCAAATTTCCTAACGCTTTCTATCAAAATAAGCATGGAGTCTTACATCTTACAGATGCGCAGATGCCCTTAGTATTTGCGCTTGCGGATAAAGCGCTTGAATTTTGTTTTCTAATTTGATTTCATCTGTAAACATAACCTACCATCTAACCATGCTTGGATGATATATCGATTTGGTTCAATTTCACCAGTTTTCTTCAACTTTGTCAATGCATCCGTTAGATCAGATGTCCAAATTATTGGAACTGGTGCGGTATTTGATTTAACTTTGTCATTTGGTTCAACTGATGGTTTTGTTGCCGCCATTTTTAATTTTTCGTAAGCTACAAAATACTCATGGATCAAATGATTATTTAACATATAGTTTGTTGAAATTTTAAATTCATCATCTTCTGATAAGTGTGGAAAATTAAAAATTTTGACAAATTATGAAATAATTACTAATTTACCATTATTTTGAAAGTATACTCGTAAATCCATAAAATCATTAAGATTGTTTTCTTTCATAAAGGTTTGGACTGATTGGTT
The DNA here is from genome assembly GCA_002738285.1 of Holacanthella duospinosa. Classification (NCBI taxonomy): domain Eukaryota; kingdom Metazoa; phylum Arthropoda; class Collembola; order Poduromorpha; family Neanuridae; genus Holacanthella; species Holacanthella duospinosa. The sequence goes on along the minus strand of NIPM01000080.1, from coordinate 312,047 downwards.
CTTCCAACATTCAAACCAGACTTCATCCCCACCCATATGAAAAAGGTCAGGATCAAAGACCGAAAGCATGTCACTGTAAATCCCACCAAGGACTTCATACACTTTTGGATTTGCTGGGTTGAGTTGTCCACATGGCGGCTGCGCATCAAAAATGTATCAAATCAAATAACAATCGAGTAATTTTTAAATTTTAAACTAGTTTTTTTTACTTGTCCACAAAATTTTTTCCATGGTTCTTCGTTGACACAAAAAGCTAAATTTCCATAACCTTCAGTTTCAGGACCCCATTGCCAACCATTACCCGCATGCGCAGGAGCATCCAACTCGGGAATAATTTTAATTCCCCTTANTTCAGGACCCCATTGCCAACCATTACCCGCATGCGCAGGAGCATCCAACTCGGGAATAATTTTAATTCCCCTTACAAGAGCGTATTCAACAAGATTTCGAACCTGATTGGGTGTGTAAATTTCTTTTTTGGAGTATGCGCCGTAGTGTGTCATTTGAGGATAGGTTCGAGAGAAGAAAGGGAAAGAGTTACTATCAGAGAGATGCCAATGGAGCATATTTAGTTTGTTGTAAGACATTCCATCAATCATGCGCTCTAGAGAACCAATAGGAATAAAGTTGCGGGCGCTATCAATCATCAAACCACGGTATGNTCCATCAATCATGCGCTCTAGAGAACCAATAGGAATAAAGTTGCGGGCGCTATCAATCATCAAACCACGGTATGGAAAGGCTGGACTGTCATTGATTAGGACAGGACTCAGAGTCTGAAAAATTCAATTTGTTTGAATTATTATAGATAATATACAAATTTCCATTAAGTTGTGCTAACTATTGCGCAAGCGCAGAGGTCAATTACCTTGAGAGTATTGACCTCATCATCAAAAATAATTAATTGACTTAGTGTTTCTAATCCATGACGAATTCCAAAAAATGTCTTCCCTATAAGTTGTACCAATAGAAACCTATTACCCTATTAAAAAAAAATTTGAACAAAATTAAAAAAAAAATTGGCTCATGCGTATTAGGTATTTTTGTAGCTTACGTCCCGGTTGATCTTTAATGTGTAGGATTCATCAGTTATTAATGTAATCACATGGTCATCACACTCAATTTTAATTGACACTTCCACAGTCCCAGAGTTACAATGACCACCGTAGTCATAATTTTTAACAAAATCCATTGGNCAATGACCACCGTAGTCATAATTTTTAACAAAATCCATTGGGTACAACTACAAAAGTGTTATAATTTAGGAGTAGGATGATGCCTGATGAGTGATGATTATTGGAACGTAATAGCGTAAAAAAATTTTTAAATTTTCCGCTCACTTACTTTTTTGACATTTTCCTTCATTATTGAGAAAGCTTTCTCAGCAAGGTCCTTGACCTTGTCATTATTTGCCTCAACATCGGTTAATTCCATATTCTCAACATCAAAATCAAACGTTTCGGGTCCAAAATTATCCAATCCGAGNGGTACAACTACAAAAGTGTTATAATTTAGGAGTAGGATGATGCCTGATGAGTGATGATTATTGGAACGTAATAGAGTAAAAAAAATTTTAAATTTTCCGCTCACTTACTTTTTTGACATTTTCCTTCATTATTGAGAAAGCTTTCTCAGCAAGGTCCTTGACCTTGTCATTATTTTCCTCAACATCGGTTAATTCCATATTCTCAACATCAAAATCAAACGTTTCGGGTCCAAAATTATCCAATCCGAGNTCCTCAACATCGGTTAATTCCATATTCTCAACATCAAAATCAAACGTTTCGGGTCCAAAATTATCCAATCCGAGAGTATTTCTTGATTTTGGCCAAAGAACTCTGTCTTGTCCACATGTTAATGAACAGTTATCCATTGACATGTAGTCATTTGACTTTCGGAGCTCTCGGTGACACGTTTGATCATCTCCACAAGTCCATGTCCACGGTGACCTTGAATTATAAAAATATTTATATAGATAATATATTATTGACTGACTTTTAAGTCCAATAAATGCCTTACGTGTATTTTACTGAATCTGAAGGTTCACCGTGATCTGCAGACAGATTTAAAACCGCGGAAATTTGATCCATATGGAATGAGGTAAAATGTGTAACGTAAAAAAATGAGAAGATTGCGATAAATACGAGGAGGATAGTAATTGTCGCAGCTTTCAAACTGCAGCAGCGACGTCGTATCATTGTAATTGGCGCAAAAAATGTCAAGTTATTAATAAACGGAATGTGTAGCTAAAATGTAAAGGGATTATGTAAGTGTGAGGATAATTGACATTTTTTTATNTTATTAATAAACGGAATGTGTAGCTAAAATGTAAAGGGATTATGTAAGTGTGAGGATAATTGACATTTTTTTATGCACAAATTCGCAAGTGTTGGAAAACGCAGAGTAGCTTGCTTAAATTATCAAAATTACACTAAACTATAGGAATATGGTAATAGATTTTGAAAAATTTAGAAATCAGAATTCAACAATATGGAAGTTGTAACTATATTTTTNAATTCAACAATATGGAAGTTGTAACTATATTTTTTTGTGTAATATTGGAATGCAAGAATCATTCCGTTGTTGTTCAAATGCAAGCGGAAATTTCATAGGATTTGTTTATTCAGGTGTTATTAATGTTTCCAGCTTAATACTGTAGAGTCTCCTTTGTGTAACTGGAGACTCCACAGAAGAAAAATTCAAATCAGGGGTATGGGTCATAAAATTAGTTATCTTGACTCATTAGGTAGGTTAGATGATGAACTTGTTTTTTCCACATGAAGAAAAAATACATCAGATATTTTTCCTTAATCTACCTGGTCAGCCTCTGCATTTTGGAATTACCATAATTGACGACAGAAAGGACTGGAAATAGTGTAAATTAGTTATTTAACTAAATTAATTTTTAGTAAAGATATTTCAAAAAGCCAAAATTGGCAAACTAAGAAAATGAGGAGTTGAAATTGAGCTGAAATGAGATAAATCAAGAGAAAAAATGTTTTTCCAAATTACAAAAAATCGTAACTTGTATTCTATACATCATATCGGGTAAAAATTCTTTCAGATTCGGAATCAGCGACATCATATTAATCTATAAGAAAATATGGTCGCATTCGGAGAGTTTGGGGAATACTAGATTTTTACCCATTAACCTACCTTACGCCCGATTTATACTTAACGTCACTCGTCCTTCATTCGAATGAAATGCAGTATGATTGATAAATTTTGCAACAAATTTTGCAAAAATCTTAATTGTCNCGTCCTTCATTCGAATGAAATGCAGTATGATTGATAAATTTTGCAACAAATTTTGCAAAAATCTTAATTGTCAACCAGGTAAATTAGATTGCAAAATTTGTTACAAAATTCATGAATCATACTGCATTTCATTCGAATGAAGGACGAATGACATTAAGTATAAATCGGGCGTTAGGCGTTACGCTACGCCGTCATCGCCTTACATCGGGCATTTCTTTGCTAACAACTTTAGACTACCTCGGGTATTATCATATTTCGACATTACCCTACCCCGGGGATTACCCACGACATTGGAGAAACCTCCAAGCTTACTGACAACGCAATACCTATGAACCTTAGATGTGACACTAAAATAAAAACAGGAGTTTACTATCTAACCACCGATACCTAAATGCTACCGTTTTTTGTCCGGGTGTGAGAAAAATTTTGTGTCCAGGATTTGTTTTGTGTTCCCAGAACTAATTAAATGTCTCTCAGCATCTAGAATCTAAATTTTCACTGATTGGTGATAAATTTTTGGAAGTTATGGATTTCTAAAATTGTAGATTTCAAAGATTTGTATATTCAAAAAATAAGAATCCGGAGTGTCGACTTACAAATGTTATAAACTCGCACTGTGTAATGTTTTATAAATTCCACTCCTTCAGCAGCAATAGAAATAAGTTAAAATAAATAAAATTTAAGTTGAATTGAGTTACCTTCAAATCATAACTAAATTTCTTTAGGCGCTTCCCTTTCTCTATTCTAATTTCTAAATCTTGTCTTTTCTGTTCTACTCCTAAATTCGAGCTCGTAATATCTAATGATTCATTAGATAATGAATCTTAAAGAGGAGTTTATATTTAGACTAAATTAAAACAGCCGTCCAAACTCAATCACCAAAAGTCACACCGTACCTCCGAAAGCTTCTCTTTGTCGCGTCAACGCACTCCCTACCACCAAATCGTACTCTGTAGCGCGCAATCTCCCTCGCCACCAGCCAACCGACCTTCCGTTATCTCCACCGTTCACCTTCCTTATCTAAGTTTTTGCAATGCAATACATGATTATTCTCGTTTAACAGTTTATTTTGAAATTTTATTTACAAAAACATTAAATTTCCAATTAAATCATTGAAATCGACAAGAATTATTGTTAATTATTATTACAGTGCACGACGGTTATAAGAGCTGTTCTGTCGCTTCGAAATCCTGATCTTTTAACCGTTTGTTCTTACAACGTTTATAAGAGCAAGATTATCTTATAAAAATTATCTCATATTATCTTATGTGGTAAAAAAAAACTTTTTCAAAATTTATAAAAAGAAAATCTGTACTATAGTATAGATCTATATAAAGTTATCGACTATAATTAACGTCAACAATTTCGTCAAAAATTGCAATTGCTTAANTATAAAGTTATCGACTATAATTAACGTCAACAATTTCGTCAAAAATTGCAATTGCTTAATTCTTATTTAAAGTTTTGTAAAGATTTTACAGGAACGACTTTTCAACTGAAATGATTTCAAGTGGTACTTTTAGAAATTGAAGATGTAAACAGATTATTTTTGTTTGAGATTTGAATTTTGCTCTTATATCCAACTCCCGCTTCAAAAATTACCCAAAAAAAGGCAGCTCTTATATCCGTTTTGCTCTTATATACGTTGTTCTTATAACGTGTTAATGTCCCATGCTAAATGCATTAGAGCAAACCAAACCCGCAAAACTCTGCTCTTATAACCCGAATATATCTAATGCTCTAATAAACGTCGTGCACTGTACAAAGGTTTTAATTGACATGAAATATTTTTTTATGAAGTTTCCCATCAAGAAATTGATTGAACATACTCAGTGTTGCTTTTGGTTGATCATACGGTACAAAATGACCTGCGTTTCTAACTAACAAAAAAGCTAAATTTCCTCCACTTTTCTGATATCCTGCAATTTGATCTCCAATTCTCCAAATTTTTTGACTAGATTTTTGAAAACATCTCTTTCCAGTAAAATTTAGATTGTTCAGAGCTTTCACTGTACCAACAGTTGGGAGAGCCATGTCAAGGTTTCCACTGTAGAAAAGGATTTTATAGGACTCGGGGGCATCTAGAAGTTTCTCAATAATTAGCGCTATTGACGCATATATGAAATATATAAGGTTTGTGGGGTGATAGTGAAGTTCAAATTTCCCACATGAATTTCCTTCCTTACAGAGTTTTGATCGATGTAGAGTCGGAAATTTCTAAATATTTCAGGATATTCAGTATAGAGAATATTTCAATAATATATATATCCAGAGACATTATTAAAATAAGTGTGACCATCCGGACGCAAAATCAAATCATCTATAAGCTAAATCAACATAAGATATCTTTAAGAAATTAAAATTAAAAAAAAAAGAAATTAATACCAAGAATGGTTCAAACTACTCAATAACACAGTTTTCAAAAATTAAAATCAATTATAAGCGAAAAATGCTAATAGTAATCATAATTATGTTGTAAAAAATCAAAAATTATACACTAAATTCTTTTTTTTTTCTAAAAAAATAGATATAATTTCAAAAAAAATTTACCCGTCGAGCATTTATGCGATCATTTTTATTGAGAAGGTCTGCTAGATTTTTTTTCTTCTTTAAGAAAATGGTCCAATTGGAGATTGTCGATTATCCCAACATTGTATAAAAAATTCACTTGATGATTGTTAAGTATTGGATCTGAAAGTGGGTTTCCAATTGAAAAGCCTTTTAGATTTATTCGAATTTTTGGGGTTAATCGATTTTCTTTATGGATTTTGTAGGAAAAAGCTGGAATATACTTCCCTGTAACAAATTAGAAAATAATTTTTTGTTTAGAATATAAAATATCGTATTCGTAAAGTCTATATAATGAATATAATAAATTATAAAATAATTTTTTGTTTAGAATATAAAATATCGTATTCGTAAAGTCTATATAATGAATATAATAAATTATAAAATAATTAATGTTATTCACTTTACTTACCTGCATACGACTCTCCACTTAAATAGAATGGTCTAGACAAATATTCTGGAAACATCACAAAAAACTGACAAAAGAAATTGTAAAGATTTTCGGCTATATCTTCATCAATAATTGAATAACCTGCATCATCATCAGTAAAACTATATCCTGCAAAACCATGAAAAATATTGAAATATATTTTGAATTTTTTTCAAAATTGCAGCAGGGTGTACAGGGTGTTCGAAAAAAAGATAACTGGAGAAAATTGCTTTCACTCAAAACTATTTGAGACAGCCAAAAAAGTTGCGCGAGTTTTCGAAAACTGGAGGGAAGAAAGTACCAACTAAATTACAATTTATTATCAAGTTAATTTTATAAATAATATTAAATTGTGAGTTAAAACTTTGCAATTCCAAACAATTAAAGCTGTCGGGTCAAAACGCAGCTTACAGGTGATGACAAAAAGACCAAAGATAAATCGTTATAATTATAAAAGATCGTTATAATTATCATACATTTGATCTTTTTGTTTATCTTACCTCTAACAACTTTTGAATTAATTTACATAATCTGAAAAAAGTAATGCTTTTGGTGAAAGGCGAAAAAATTCATTTATCCTTTTTTTCAAACACCCTGTATAATTAATGTTTAAACCCAGAGCATCTAAGTATACATTTATGATTAAGTCTACGAATAGTAGCAGTACCAGTGATGTGGTATACTTGAAAATTTTGAAATCATAACAAAATTTTTTGAAATCATGACAAAAAATTTTCAAATACCTTTATGTATCCTTATTTACAAAGAAGTTAGAGACAACGTGGAATAATTAGTTTATTACCAGTTCCTACAGGCTGGTCAATGAAAATCACTGAATATTTTGTAACCTATGTTGTCTCTTTTAAATGCACATTTTTATCTTTGTCTATATCAAATGGTCCGACTTCTACAAAAAGCCCAATAAGTGATGATCCACCTGGACAAATCATAAAAATTATAGTTTTTCCCATATTAAAGTAAATCACTTAATGCTCACCGTTAAGCCATAAAATTAAAGGTGTAGTTTCTGGCTTTTTCTACAATTCATCATAATAAATTAATTATTTTGTACAATATTACACAGTTTATATTTTAGTAAAAGTACAGAACAATACTTTACCGCAGCAGGGAAAAACCAGAAGAATAAATTGATTTTGTAGGTAGAATTGACTGTAATAAATCCACTATAGCTCAAAACATCTGTGTTTGAAATTTTCACCTTAGCTTTCTGTCGAGCTTCAGTGATTTTCAAACTTTTAATAAGTGGTGTCAAAAACAATGGTTCACCAGGATTTTCAACACGAGTTGTTCCATGTGGTGGTGACCAACGTCGGGATTGGTTAATGTTAGTAGATGCATCATGTTGACGCAGAAGTTCTATAGCGTCAACTTTTTGCTTTTAATTGATACAAACTACAAAGAGTAGAAGTAGAATATAGAAGAAGAAAGTTAGGCTGTGGTTTGCCATTTTTTCGTCAAATGAAAATTGAACTCACTAAAATCTAAATGGAAAATGAGATCCGTTAATTTAATTTATAATTTCCAATAGCTTTATATTCAGTATCATGTTTGTCCCGATTAGGATTTTGGCGAAATGACTAAATTAGAACAATAATAGCGAAGATAGAGATAAATGTTGGGGTATGATGCAAAGTGAATTTATGAGATGGAAGTTTACTGGTGAAGTGGGGAAGATTGTGGGATAGTGAAGCATAGCTCATATACAACGGGATAGTAAGCATAGACTCCTATACCCGATTAAAAGTCTTCCCCGTCTCTGCCAAGAGATGAAGAGAAGCACAGATAGAGATTGCAATTCCCTGGCAACGGGAAACGAGAAATTCCCGAATTTTCGGTAAATAACCGGGGTTCCCGAAACGGGAAAAAACAATGGTAACCATGCATAATTCCTCATATCAATTAAAAAAAAAATTAAGGGATAGGTGAATGACCTTAAATCATTTAAAACACTTATCACTATGATTAAAAAGTTATGGCATGAGCAAGATTTTAGTAAAATTAAGTTACTATATATTAATTTGAAATTAACATAATAGAAATATAGAAATAATGTATTATTAACAGGACATAAAAACTAATGTTACTCAATCTTCATCATGCCCAAAAACATGTTCAGCATCTGCATGAATATAGTAATAATCCGTTATAAATTAAATTTCATCTAAAAGAATGTTAATATCGAATTCGTCTTCTGATTTTTCTTCTAACACTGTATTCATCTTTATCGGAAATATCATCATCTACAAAGTAACAAAATTTAGGTTTATATTATTCTTATTTATTATATTACTATATTATTGAGTGATTATAGTAGATAGCACGGCAAGGTAAATGCCGCAAAATGGCGGCTAAAATCTATTTTTGTTCACCCTAAGACCCTTTCACCCAAAAACAATTTTTGTTCTTAGAAAAGACCCTTTCACCCTAAGACCCTAAGACCCTTTCGCCGTAAGACCCTTTCACCCTAAGTCGCTGTCACTGAAAGATCCTTTCACCCTAAGACCCTAAGACCCTTTCGCCGTAAGACCCTTTCGCCCTAAATCTATTTTTGTTCTTAGAAAAGACCCTTTCACCCTAAGTCGAAACTTGTTTAAACCTGTCTGAGTCTATTAACGCAAGTATACATATTCGCAAAAGAAAGAAATTAAATGCATAAGAGANTTACTCCTCAACACGTTTTGAAAGTGCTTGTTTCAATTGTTCTGTTTTCGAAAGCTTAGGTTGGGGTTCTTCCTGCGTTAACATAATTTGTTCATTCTGTGAGTTTGACTCTCTATACCCAAATCGTGTCAAGAGATTTTTAACACCAAGTATGNTGTGAGTTTGACTCTCTATACCCAAATCGTGTCAAGAGATTTTTAACACCAAGTATGATTGCGGTTTTATGCAACGAAGCAAAATATCCAACGTGAATCTATAATAAATGAACACTAAATGAAGCTTTATTTGAATTAAAATAATAATGCAGTATAATAATTATTTGAAAATAAATACTTGGTCTTTAGGTGGTAGATGTAAGTAAACCAAAAGAGAGGATAAACTTGACCGTCTTTCCGATATTCTCAAGGAAAGCCTTGAGTGCTTAGCGAGTGCAAGTGGGGATTTTTCTTCTTTTAAGATATCCAACATGAAGCTGAAAGCGGCATCTGCTGTGATAAGTGTAGCTTCTCTTCTACAAATTTCTTCAAGTGTAAGTCTTACTGGTTCTAAACAATTTATTATCTCTTCGATGCATTGAATTTCCACTTCTGAGAAGGAAAGGTCAACGTGAAGGTCAATGAGAGCCTTTTGTACACATGTTCGAAGCATAAAAAACCTTTGAAGCATTATCACTAAACTACTCCACCTGTGTTGAAAAAAATGTAACTTAACATATGGAAAAATACTCACAGATTTTAAAAATTTTACCTAGTCTTGCTATCTAAAAGAAGGCTCAGATCTTTTTTGAACTCCAATCGAACGTAAGGTTGCAAAACGGTGTCATTTTTGGTTGGAGAACGCTTCAATATGAGAACTACTTTTCTAACTTTTTTAATTACTGGTCCATACGTCTCATTGTCGACATCACCGTCAATTGTTTCCGTTTTCAATTGAAAACCATCTTCCTCACCATCCACCTCCAAATCACATTCAAATTCCTCATCGCCTTCGGGTACTGCGGTTTCAATATCACTGATGTTCGGAGACTTATAAAGCACATCTACAACGGCTAAGTGGAGACCATGCGCAAAACAGAATTGATGACTTGTTGGGGAAAGTCTGCCCACTTTTCGCATCACTAAAAATTAACTTGCATCAGAAAATAAGAATTTAATAAATAATGAATAACTCAAATCATACCATTAGGCCCATCAGTAACAATAGCCATTACATATTCATGCAACGTTATTCCAAACAGTGACAGTCTTTCTTGAAGAATTTCGAGGCATCGCTCCGCTGATAAAAAACCATAACATCGCACCAATCCTAGACTCCAAAAATTTTCTTTTGTATGAAGCGTGACATTCATAAATCTTCGATTCCTCAGCGATGTCCATTCATCGAAACAAACAGAAAATTTCTGACCTAGTTCTTTCAACTTGTTCATATTATTTCGATCAATCAATCTAATTGAGCCCGCAAAGTCCATAATCATCTCCCGAATTGTGTTCGGTGATGATGGAATAGAATGAAACCATCTGGCGTAAAGCGATGCACGTAATTCTTCCGAGGTACAGAATACTGCCATTGGTATACCGTCAACGGAAGTCATTTTGGATATGACCTCTGCCAGCGGTTTGCCATCTTCCTTCGTATCTTATTAAACAAAACTAAGATTAGTAATGTACAAAATACATAAATCTTTACACTTACTAGAGTCAACGATTGATACTTCAAATGATCCTCTCTTCAATCCATTTACTTGGTGGACTAGTAGCAGATGAGTGTGTAGTCCCTTAGTTGAACATCCTTTAGTTTTCAATATTTTTCCGTTTGGACACAACTTACACTTGGCTTCTAGACCATCAATTCTCCTCCAAAAATGTTTCCTTACTGGTGATCCAGAGGTGAAATTCACGAAGCTTTGTGTAATATCCATGCGTAGTATACCACTTACGTTACTTTCACAATAATTTATTTCGAATATTTTATAAATCAATACCGAACTTATTTTCAATGAAATAATGCAAATGAAAATCCTGAAAATATTGTATCATTTTATTTGTATGAATTTGTTGACCTGAACGGGAATACTCGTGGTTACCCGGGAAATAAAATTCCCGACCTTCCCGATGTTTCCCGTTTCTCGTTTCGGGAAATGCAATCCCTAAGCACAGATGATGGATCCCCCACCAGCAAAAAAGACATTGCTGGTGATAACTGGTGGATCATCATCTAGTCAAGGTTTGAAACAGCATTTTCCCAATCGGCTCTATAGCACAAATGGTACTGCGTTGGGTCCGGAATACCCAAGACGTGGGATCATACCCCACCAGAGACCATCTTTTTGGATTAATGGCTGAGTTTCAAGCCTTGGCGGGGTAGTCATATTCCGTCAAGATAGTGGAAAATGTTGGGAGATGATAACAAGGTGGATGGGAGAGTGGGGAAGTGGCCTGACAGAAATGAGTGAAGTAGATACTGTTATACAATGGATTTAGCTGTGCTGGGCCCTAAATTAAAGTTTCAATTTATGTAAATTGTTGGATTTTATTCGCTTTTGAGTGGATATTTAACAGGAATATTCTACATGCTTTCTCTCTAACTCCTAGTTTCTCACTCCTTTCTAAACTCAAAGAAAGCAATGTTAGTAGAATAAAATTAGGACAAAGCTGTTGAAGGTATGACTATTGATTACTTTTGGTTTAGATGACCTACATAACAAGTATGGAAAAACTATTTGAGATTAATCACAGGTTTGGAGTGAATCTAAGATTATTGTTATAACATCCTTCCCGTTATACTCTTTAAATTTTATTTTTGAAATAAAATACATAATGTATTACTTAACGATTTTTCAAATAAATTAAGACTTATAGTAATAAACGATTTATAACTTGACTATTTTTTAAATAAGTTAAGACTTCTACGAATAAATGATTTCTTTCTTGACAAATTTTGTTGTTCAAATGCGGCAAGTAAGGTTTCTGTTCCAATGACACTGAAAACTTCTGGGATAACACTGTTTTCAATTTTTGAATCAACTTGATTCACTTTTGAATCAGTCACATGTAAATTTTCTTGACTTGGTATTGGAGGAGCAAGTCGTTTCACGTACGATTTAAATGGAGATGGTGGATTTTTATATCCAACTCTAGATGTTTGCACAATATTGATTTTGGTAAGATCGGAGTTTCCAAACGAGGATTCTCGTCCAAATAGCAATTGTTGTCAGAAGTTGTCTGACATGGTATTATTTGAAATCAAGCTAGGTTTTCAGCAGAATTGATTGGACTTAATACTGTTATGTTTTTTTCATTAGTCACTTTGCGATTGGAATAAGAATTATTTATTTTTACAGCTGGTTTTGCGTTTATGAATAATTGTCCACCTTTAAACCTGACTTTATTACCTTTCCGTTTTTCCTCCTGTAGGCGTTGGTACCAATTTGAGCTTTGTACTCTTTCAAATTTACTTAAATGATCCACTATTGAATACTGTGGTGATTGGAACTCACGTTGGAACAGCTGATGGTTTAGTTTCCAACAATTACGATAAATGAGTAATTTTTCTGAAAGAATCTGAGAATTCTGAGAATTCAATTCCACAAGAATTGGTTTCCTTGTAGAAAACTCACCAAGTATATAAGTTTTCACTGGGATCACTTCAATTTCCAACACATTGTGGAAAAATTCTTTCACCTTTGCACTATAGTTTTCTTCATTTATGGAAAAATTTATTTTATCGTCCTTAGGAGTAATTCGCTCATATCTGTCCGAAACAGATATTTTTTTGTGACGATACGCGATTTTGTAATGATGAGAGATGGTGAGTTGAAAAAAAAAATCAAAGTATGACCCCTATGTGTGTTTCCACCTGACTCAACAGAGAACCTGCCGATCCCTCTTTCACCTTTCTATGCTTCGCTCCATTGTTTTGCATTAGCTTATGTCCAATCAAATCATATGTTTTGTGAAGATGCGCCGTTCTGTAATGCTGATAGATGGTGAATTGAGAAAAAACTCCGAGGGTTTTGACCCCTGTGTGTGTTTCCACCTGACTCAACAGAGAACCTGCCGATCCCTCTTTTTGCTTCTCTGCTTTGTTACATTGTTTTGCATTGCTCATTTCTTTCAATGGAATACTTCACTCGCAATCGTAGCTTATGCTATGTGTAATTAAGCTCGATTGAGTCTACGATTGCACATTCGTCTTTGTAACCGCGATTCAGCAAAATCGTCGTCGCGTTTGGAAAATTCGCTGTCGCGACTCTATGTGCATACACCCTTAGGCTACATGCACATAGAGACGCAACAGCGAATTTTACATAAGCTAATGCAAAACAATGAGCGAGCAAAGCAGAGAAAGGAGAAAGAGGGATCGGCAGATTCTCTGTTGAGTGAGGTGGAAACACATAGGGGTCAAACTTTGATTTTTTTTTTCAACTCACTATCTCTCATCATTACAAAATCGCGTATCGTCACAAAAAATATCTGTTTCAAACAGATATGAGCAAATCGCTCCTAGGGACGATAAAATATCTAAAAACTCACATCGCGATTGAAAAAACTCTCGTCGCGAATCTATGTGAAGGGTTTTGCGTCAATCGCGATTACTAAAATCGTCATCGCGTATGTAAAATTCGCTGTCGCGTCTCTATGTGCATACACCCTTATTGCTCACGAGACAGTGTCGCTGCTCAAGCTACAACGCGTGGATGTAACTTAAGTCCATTCCTCCTGAAAATTCTATCTTCATTGAAACCAAGCTACCTAGCTTAAATTGCAAGGTAATCCTGTGCAAATTTTGCCAAATTCGGATAAAAAACCCGTTTGTTTTCCACCAACACGGTTTATTAATTTCAGATGAAACAAGATGAGCTGCCAAATACTCCAATGCCTCCGACGTTGGTTTCGATATTTTGTATTTCCTTTGTTCATGTGCGCTAAAAGCTCACCTTGAAAATTTTTATCAGATCGAAATTCATGTTTCTGGTATGTTGATGTAATATTCTACATTAGATTTGTTTATAAAATTCTCCTTAATTTGTTTGATTATTTTGTTGTCGTAAATATCGAAATATTACTTGAAATAGTTTAGCTTAAGAGAGAGATTCAAAATAATGACTATGAAAAGTTGAGGCCTCGATGCAATACAAAGAGATACCTCAAACTAAGTTGCTCGAAATGGTTAAGGGAGTAGCTTTTCCTTATGCTATTTATTTCTGTAATCATCTGGGGCTGGATTTTGGTAGCTAGTTAACCAAAGTTTTATGGTTAACCATTGGTTAACCAAAAAGTCTAATCGAATCCGAACCTAGAAAAGAAGTTAACCAGAATATTTTTGTAAACTTTAACCAAAAAGTTAACCATGCTCGGAAGGATGGTTAACCTTTAGTTAGTTCATTTCCAAACTTTGCTTGTTTGTGAAATGATCTAATCATGGCTCTACCGTACCGTAAAAAATAATTTTTACATCCATCATCCATCATTTATAACTACTGTATTGGATAATGAAGACGACATCAATTTCGTCGATAACTATCACGATGAGATGACCGCGCCTACTGGGATATTCGATGGGGACTGTGGAGTGATTACTAGAAATAATGTAGTTTCTAATTACTTTCAAAATTGAAGTTCTGAATTAATAAAGTGTAAATTCTTATCTATGCAACTGCTTCTACAAACGTGATACGGTCCTTCGTTAGTGCAAGTAAATCCTCAAAAACTTTCAATTTGCTCTTCTCCACGGCTAACCGCTGCTCCGATAATGAGTTTCACCTTTGCATCTCCTCAAGGATAAGTTTTGTAGATCTAGAAGTGGTGAATTATTAGTTTTTTTTTTGCTTTTTCTGATAGTGGGAAAATATACTCCTTTCAACTATTCACATTTTAATCAAATTGCTTAAAACTTACTAATTTATGTCGAGGATTCGGATTTGGGTGATTCGAGCAAGTGTGATTCTCGGAGAGCCTCGATTGTGTCACTTGGGCTAACAGCAGAAATAAGTGACAGAGCATTTAATTCATCAACTCCAACTCCGCTTGGAATTATAAAGGAATTTCCCGGCATAGAATTAATATTTCGTCCGGTGTACCTAGTGAGATAGCTTGAGTAAATAATTTCGGAATTAAATTAAGTATTTTATTGTTACTTGTAAAGGTTGAGTTGTCAAAGCCTTCTTCAACCCCAGTGACAGCAACCTTTCCATTGATTCCAAGCATCCGTACATCGTCCGAATTCAAAGGCTCATCGGCTTCGCCTCCGCCTGTCTTTGACATCTTTGTTTTATTCATCTTTAGAACAAGGTTCTTCTTTGCGTTCTTCTTCAAATTGTTTCACCTTTGCTTAACCTCGTCAGTCGTACGAACGACTTTAGATACTTTGTTTAAATTCAAAGTAATTGCTTCCCATTGGTAATCCTTTCTTTCCTTTGTCAATGACTGAGTGAATGATCCAAAGGGGATACTTTTCCGCAGCTCTACTTCACGTTTAACAACCTCATCTTCTGAACTCGTGAAATTCTTCCGTGTCTTCACTACAGTCTTATTCATTTTCACTTTAAACCGATACTGTTTAAAGTTAAAAACTTCTTAAAATAATTGTAATGTAAACAAACCTAAATTTTTCAAATGAGTTCAAATTTCGTGAATATTTTATACACGAACTCTTAATTTTCCTTTGTTGCCAAGTCCACTTTCGGTTAACCATAACATAACTTAACTTTAACTTAACCAACGGTTTCTAGATTCAAATAACCAATTGGATTAAGGCGTAGTTAACTTTTTCGTTAACCGGTCAGTTAACCAAATTGGTTAACTTTTCTACCAAAATCCAGCCCCTGATAAATTGCAAAATCCATGCAATTTAGTGTAAGCTAAAATATTACCGTTGACCTAAATAGGTAACAGGATAAAAAATGTCAAAAATATAAGTTACTCTGCAAACTATTTCCCTGTAACTTTCGTACAGGTCATTTTGCGTCTTATGAGAGAAAGAAAATCTTTAAAAATTCATAAAATTTTGAGATGAGTGATTCAATGTTTAAAAAAATGTTCGGGTTAGGAATCGGGTATTTTTATACTGGTATTAAATACACACTCAGAATGCATTTTAAATGTGCATGAAAAAGTTGTGCAATATATATAAGTCAATGGAGTATTGGAGCTTAAGATTGTGCGGGTTTTCAATATGCTCCAATTTGAGATTCAAATAGAAAAATTTTAATCAGATATCTGACAACTGGCCGGATCAGATCACAGAGAATCCGATATGATCTGAATNAAATTTTAATCAGATATCTGACAACTGGCCGGATCAGATCACAGAGAATCCGATATGATCTGAATTTCTCCAGATACATATAACAATAATCTGATCTGATCTGACGGTAATCAGATAGGATAAATGGTTCATCTGATCCGAATCATATCTGATCTGATCTGATCTGATAGCCAGCCTTTGGAGAATCTACTTCTAAAAGAATTTTTTAAATCCCTGAGTTGTGTCTGTCATAAGTTATTTCCGAATAACCGAGAAATCGGAATTTACCGAAGTTATATTAAAAACACTTCATTTTCCTCCAAAATCCAATATTTTCAAAAAATCCAAACTCCTAAACTATAAGGATTTTTCCAGAATTTTTTTAGTTAGGTAATGCCGATTGACTTGAAATTTAATATCAAAATATAAAATCAAAATTCTGAATTATTTCCAGTCAAATATTAGTTGAAACAGAAACTAAAAGGGGATTTTCATGACCAAATCAATTATCTTCAACCCAATCCCTATAATATAAACTTAAGTAAAAATGTCTGCTAGAAATAAACTTTAACAATTGAATATGGATCATGTAGAATCATAAACCTACCTGTCTAATCAGGATTTACGAACGTGTCAAAGTTGTACCAGTTAAAAGTCGTTTTTCAAAAACATTTGACAAGTGTATAGTTGGTAGCCTTTTGTTTTTGATGTGCTAAAAAGCTATTGTTGAAACAATACAAAAACTAATTTCTGTTTAAACAGTTTTTGTTTCTACTTTAATTTTCAACTTTTTAAAAACTGTTGAATTTATAGAGAACTGCAAATTTCATGACGCATACCCTATAGGGTAAGCATATTATCTACATGTGTGTAACGGGATTTCAAGAAACACGGCTGTCATCGATTAGCACAGGACTCACTGTGGTATTAATAAAGGACTCCTTGACTTGAGTAACAGTACGTGATTGGCTAATAACAGGTCTGAGCTCGTACCTATACTTGGATTTGCTTTGTATTAATAATCAAATCCAGTCACCTACTGAGCAAATCACCTATTCAGTTTAGCCTAAGTAAGACCACTTGCCGAATATATATTGCCTTATCCGTACCTGACATATGTTCAAAAATATGACAAGTGCAATTTGCAGTGAATTTGACACCGAGATTGAATTTTATAACCACAGGATGTGTCGATTAACTAATCCTTTATACGTGTGAATTCATTAGCGTCATTCATTCTACGTACCCATTATGATGAGTATGTCAACAACTGAAGAAGTTAGTAATAATTCGGGACAATCAAAGACACCAGCTTTTTCATCCTACGAAAAATTCTTGAAAGTTCAGGTAGTAGTTTTTAACGCTTTTTAAGCTTTTTAGGTTTGAAGTTATGCCAGTTTTTAAGGTATATTTTTGGGTGTATTTTAGGTTTTTCAAAGGCTTTCTTTAAGTTTTTTTTTTTTAAGTTTTTTTAAGGTTTGTTTTTATGTTTTTTCAGTAGCATACCTTCAAACCAGGGTTGGATATAATACCGTATACTACAGCGGTATAATTCGTGTACAAAGTATACTACATATAATGCATTGTATCGTTATACTATAGCGGGTATACTATAGCGGTAACCTAGAACAAATGATTTCGGCCGTTTTGAGAGACCACGCAAGCGGGGAAATAGAAGTTATCAATAAAAAGAAAGATACGAATTATACTAAAATTACGAAAGTTACCAATACTACAGACGTAGTTTACGATTTCCGTATACTACATGTAGTATACGTACACTACAATGACGTAGTATACAGTTGGCTAACCCTGCTTCAAACCTAAGAAAACCCAACACAAACCTTAAAAAAAACATAAATAAAAACTTAAAGATCTTAAAAAATCTAAAATAAAATTAAAAACAAAACTTAAAAACTGGCATACCTTCAAACATTAAAAACCTTCAAACCTAAAAAGCCTAAAAAAAAATAAGCCAAGAACCAGCAAACCTTAAAAAAACCTAAAGAACTGAAAAAAAAACTTTCTACCTTGTTCTGTTAGCTGTATACTATATTTTAATGAGTTTTTAATTCTGTAGCCCCCACACCACGTGTGGCTGAGTAACGTGCATACAAAGACGCACGCTCGTCTAATTAGATTTGAAATTGTAGCTTGACAGAGCAAGTTTAGATCACCAATTGTCAACTCGGTTGATCCAGTAGCATAAAATCGAACGACAGTGAGAAGTTGAATAATAGGTGGTATAAAACATCCATGTTTTACTGGACAGGAAATTTTAGAATGGATTTCGTTGGTTATGTAGATAGCTGTTTCTTTGTACAAATGAAATTTGATTTTAAATTGAACCGAATCATATGCTTCCAATGGATTACTCCGGTCTTTCAGAAGTCTTAATGGTAGAGTAGAGACTGGCATCCTTCTTGCTAATCTTTTCTCCAAAATATCCAGACGATTTAAACTCATTTTATCTATTTTTTAACAAAGCACACTAGTCCAAATAATACTACTGAACCTTACTTGGAAAATCCTAAGTAAACTTTGTTTTTGAGTACAAAGTCATACCTAGGTTTTGATTCTTAATACAAATCTGAATCCAAGGTACGACTTCTCAAATACTTAAGTACGACTTGTTACTTCAGTATCAGCTTGAACTTGAACATTAATTTTTAATATGAATTTTTCTAATCCAATGACATACTCTTACTTAAGTACGGTTTATTAATATGGCAGTGGAGTCTGAGAAATTCAAGTAGTTATAAATAATACCGTGTTTATTTGAACAAATTTGGACATTTGCGCTCCTGCAACTACTAATAATCGAGTTGCGGCTTTTATATCATAAACAACAACAAAAGCACTTACATTTAACAGAACTCCTTATATATTATTCAATTGTTGGGTTTATTTGGACATATTAGCATCAGCTTAATCCTCCAAGAAGTTTGCTTAAAGTTTAAAATTAACTGTTAAATTAATATTGTAAGGTATCAGTAATGTAAAAGTAGAGGTTGGTCCACATCTTAGTTTCTTGTAGCTTGAACTTACAGTCGAACAAATCAATGTTGAAATTATTGGGCAGAAACCGACCGAATTTTTTGTTCAGTGAGATACATCTAAATAAATGATTAAGAGATAATTGATTCCCACAAAGTTTGCATAGTTCTGGATTGAAAGCACCCAGATTATACCACTGAGCTTTATTATTGATTATTGAGCTATTCAGTCTTAATTGTGCGATGAATGATACGAGGTAACGAGGGAGGTCGCCTTCTAAGTATGCTTCCGGTCCGCTATGATTTTTTATGGATTGGTAGTGAGGGAATGATGAGGATTTGATTATTGCTGCTACATCAGCGTCTTCGAGAATCTGAATCAACCGTTTTTGAAGCTGTGCCCTCGTTTTTGCCAGAACGGATACAGATATGTTTTCTCAGATTTCGGTTAGTCCAACTTTGTCTAATGTTGATGCTAATATGTCCAAATAAACCCAACAATTGAATAAGAATATATTCTTACACTGATCTCCAATTAAATAAAAAATTAAATTTTCCACACTTTCTGCAAATATATTAGATGACGCACTATGAATCGCTCTTCCTCATCCCACACCATCCTTTAGTCATAATATTCTAATTATGAATTTATTAGCCATGTGGTATCCTCGACTTTCTCCATGAACCAATCGTTAAATTATTTTCAACTCGAGCTTTTAAATAATATGCACTTGAACCCGTGTTTTTGGTTTCGAGTAGAGGTGAGAGACCATAGTCCGAAACCATGTGTGCACGTCGTGAGTTTTGTTGAACTGAACATAATGAAATTAGAAGGGATTCGCTTGAGTTGGGACATTGAAAATAAATAAGTCTGTTTAGTTTCGAATAATGGATATATCATCTTCGGGTTAGTCAGCAGACGTTGTAAAAGTTGAAGCTTGAAATATGACTTTATTTACTAACAATCATTGAATTCCTTCCCATGTTAGCACAATTTCATTCTACGATGAAGATAAGCGGAAATGATACCGCGCAGAAAACTGGAAGCGTGCATTCAAATATAGGCTTGGATATGTGGCCTTGTATAAAATGGAACAAATTTTAAATTAAACTAAGTACAACCTATTGAAAATTAAAAGAATTTCATAGTTTCAAATTAATACAGAATTTTTTAGCTCAATTGCTTGTTAGAATTCCAGTGATATCGTTTTAACTGGCCTTCTCTGCAAACCTAGTTCAATAAATATTAACTTTGTGAACGGAACATGAAATTATTATTTAATTTGGCGCTAACAGGAATTTTCTTCATTAAAAGTTGCGGCCTCTATTCGAGGGCGTATATTATTTCAAAATAAGGGAAAACTCTGCAGCTACTAATCAAAGTGCTTCTATTCAAAAGCGGCTTTTATTCGAAAAAGTACGATACATATATAAATTTTTGATTTTCTGCAAAATCATTTCTCAAAAATTTCACCTTTTTATTTGAACGCACTGTATATTACTATCAAGTTGAGCGAACTATTGCGCAAGGTCAAAGGTCAATAACCTTGAGAATGTTGACCATATCATCAAAAATAACCAGTTGACGTAAGAGTTTCTCATCCATGACGAATTCCAACGAACGTCTTCTCTATAACTTTACCAATAGAATGGTAAAGTTATAGAGAAGAATTGCTCTATAGATAAGAATTTACGCAAAACTATAAAAATTAGTTTATGTGTAATATGTACTTTTGTAGCTTATACTTACAACCAACTAAACTGCGTTGTGTGTGCGTAAATTTTTGCGGACCGACTAAAAAACTTACCGGTAAGGTTGACCGAACTCCTTACCACAACTAAAGCATTAAACTTCTTCAGATAGATAGTTTTTTAGTCAGTCCGTGAAAATTTACGCACACAACGCAAAGTTTAGTTGGTTGTAGAACGTCCCGGTTGATCTTTATTGTGTAGGATTCATCAGTTAGTAATGTAATCACATGGTCATCAAACTTAATTTTAATTGACACTTCCACAGTCCCAAAGCCTCAATGACCACTGTACCATACCATGCAGAATATGTGAACGATTTTTTTTTCACACACAGATTGCATAGCAAAAAGATAAAAAGCGTTCACATATTCTGCATGGTACGGAAGTCATAATTTTTTACAAAATTCATTGGGGACAACAACAAAAGTGTCATATGTTGTAAGTAGGACGACAGTTGATGAGTGATGATCTGGGACCCTCAAAGGCATAAAACGCATATTAAATATTTAAACCATTCGGCAACAACCCGTGATCATAAATCTCGTTACAATAGACAATTTTATACAATAAAAAAAGCGCATAAAACACATAAACTACTCTCGAACCAAATAGCATTGAGCCCACGGAGTTCTCGCGGCGAGATTTTCTGTTTTTAATTTAGAGATGTGCGCGTCTTCTCATTTTAAATTGAAGTTAAAAAGTATAATTTGTGATTCAGATAAGTCTTTATTTTTTGATTTACTTTTAGCTGACCACCAAAAATTCAAATAGACAGTGTACCAAAGGTGAAACAGTTCCTAATTATGTTGAAGGAAAGTGTTTACAAGGAATTGGGCGGCAGACACCCAAGAAATTTTTGGAAAAAATTGGAATTAAAATTGTGAATCTACGGTAAAAAGGTCATTCACATTTCTACCACCAAAAACTGAAAACGATACACCTGATAATCACACAAAACAAATTGATTCGTTTACAATCTTTGTAATCAGACAAATCTCTCATTTTTATGAAAGTCATGCGTATTCTACAATAAAAACTTGCACCAAAAGTGTTTAGAAGGTGACGACATTCCAAGAGTTGGTAAAGAGACATTCAGAAAATGATATCGTAAATTATTCAGTAAACCTGTATTACTGCAATGGAATGACAACAGCACAAGGTGAGTACTACTTAAGCCACATTAAACATTTTCGTGACACATGGTACGACATATTTTACTGTGATGAAATCTGGACTCTCCAAATCAAAAACGAAATAAATCCAGCCAACTTGTTCTAAATGATACATGAGTCAAAAAGAAATACTGGATTCGCAATAGACTAATTGAAAAAAACATGGAATTAATCATAGCTACCAAAAATCCTGTTCTAAGATTAGAAAATTTTATAGATATCAGTATGTGCAGAAATTTTCGAAATTTCTGATGACATGTCATTCGCTGAATAAATCATAATACAACTGAATAACTACCGCACACAACTCCAATTTTAAGATGTTTGTTTGGAAAACTGTATTATGCGCATCCCGCAGAGGGCTCAATGCTATTTGGTTCGAGAGTAATAACTTTTTCGATGGCGCATAATTTTAATTTTTGCCAGCAATTCTTTCAAAAATAACAGATTTTGATTAATTAAAGAATATGGAGGAAGTTGGATACATATGCCACATCAAAATTAAATTTAAACTTTTAGTAATTTCACAAATTAGACTTGCACGGCACTTTTTGACCAATGAAAGTGAACAAAACTTTCATACCAACTATTTTCAGTAACTGCAGTAGACTATAATGTGTCAAAGTGTCTGACATACTACTAATTATTAATTTTCCGCAAAATAATTTCACAAAAATTTCGCATTTTTATTATGAACGGACTGTATTTCTTTCTTTCAATGAAAATTAAGAAGAAACACATAAAAGCAATAAAACAACCTTGTGAACCTAAAACCACATTCAGGGAACCGACGGTGAGCGCCACTCTTTCGTTTGATCGTTCCTATGCCATACCAAAAAATTAGTCGGCTCCAATGTGTCGAGTGATAAAATTGAGACGAAAAAGTGGAGCCGATCATCTTTTGGTGAGGGCCACACTAAAGAAATCCATCGGCTCCAAAGTGTCGAGCGATAAAAGTGAAACGACGAAGAGGAGCCGATCACTTTCTTTGCCTATGCCATACCGGATGAAAAGTGAGACGATGAAGTATCGGTTTTAGATTCTTTGGAGTTGAACCAAGTTCGACTTTTCGCGCGCCAACTTGGAGCCGATAGACTTTTGAGGGGTCCACACCGGAATTTTTCATTCTTCTCTTTCAAATTCTCATTCATCTTCTGATCAGCATAGCACTATGCTTGCCCTTCCACACTTAATTTAAAACATTTTATTACCAATTTGACTCCTTGTATTTCCACTATGCCATACCAAAGAGCCGACAACTCATCTGATCCACTGTCATCGTTTCACTTTGTTCGGTATGGGCAATTGAAAGAAAAAGTAGAGCCGACAGAAAGGTGTCGGCTGGCGCTTCAACGACTAATTTTTATGATCCATTTTCTGGTATGGCGTAAACGAAAATAATCGGAGCTGATCCTTTATCTTCCAGCAATATTCTTCAATCTTCCAGCAATATTTTGCATAATGATGTCCCTGGTGATGATTTATTGAAATGTAATAAAGTAGAAAAAATTTTAAATTTCCTGCTCACTTACTTTTTTGAATTGCGTAACCAAAAAGTGTTGCAAAAACGCAAAATACCTTGCTTAAATTATCAAAATTACACTAAACTATAGGAATATGGTGATAGATTTCGAAAAATTTAGAAATCAGAATTCAACAATATGGAAATTGTAACTTATATTTTTTGTGTAATGTTGGAATGCAAGAATCATTCCATTGTTGTTCAAATACAACAGGAAATTTCACATAATTTGTTTATTCAGGTGTATTAAAATTTTCACCTTAATACCTCTATATTTATTGTACAATATTGTCTAGTTATACCTAATTTATACATTATTCGTTAATCAGTTTAAAGAATTTTTTTATATAACTAAATTTCAGAAAGTGGTTAATTAGCTATACATGATTTATAATTCAATATTAAGTTGTTAATCCAACACTAATTATAAAATAAGTTTGTTTTTATAATATTATTAATTTTTAATTAGCGCAAAAAAAATTTTTTTTTTAATTTTTCTTCTACTTTTCTTTATTTTAAAATTTTATTTATAAAAATAAAATTTCCAAGTAATCATTAAAAGCGACAAGAACTCTTAATTATTGTTAAAAATATTTTAATTCATACATGAAATATTTTTTGTATGAAGTTTTCCATCAATATATAAATCGAGCATATTCAGTGCTGCTTCCGGTTGATCATACGGTGCAAAATGACCTGCGTTTCTAACTACCACAAAAGCCAAATTTCCTCCACTTTTATAATATCCTGCAATTTCATTTCCAATTTTCCAAATTTTTTGATTAGTTTGTCGAAAACACGTCTTTCCTATATAATTTAGATTGTTCAGCATATCCAGTGTACCAATAGTTGGGTAAGCAATGTCAAGATTTCCACTGTAGTAAAGAATTTTATAGGACTCGGGTGCATCCAGAAGTTTCTCAATAATTGGTACACTGGATGTATGGAGTTTATAGATTTTTGGTGAGGTTGACTTAAAGTTTAAATTTCCCACATGAATTTCCTTTCTTACAGAGTTTTGATTGAGGTAGAGTCGGAAATTTGTAAATATTTCAGGATATTCAGTAAAGAGAATATTTGCAAAATAGTCATATCCAGAAACATTATTAAAATAAGTATGACCATCCGGACTCAAAATCAGATGATCCATAATCTAAATCAACATAAGATATTATTAAGAAATTGAAATTAAAAAAAAAAATAGTAACCAAAAATGCTTCAAACTACTAAATAAAACATAGTTCTCGTTACTGTCCCCTCCACTAATTCGTCAGCCCAAATCGAGTCGATAGACGAACTGGTTGTTTACATGTTTTTAACCGATTTCCCTATAGTAACACGACTTTAAGTATAAAACAGTGGAAAAACCGCGCCCCTAACACGACTAACTAATTAATACTAATCAGTAACTCGACGGTAAAACAGTGGAATCTATTCCCATTCTTCCAAGACACCTCGCTGAGCTCTTCTATTCTTCTATCTGCATACTTACCAAACCGCTACTGCAGTTACAACTGAAAATGTTAAATAGGAATAATACATGGGATATGAATCTCCCACACCACTACGAAAATATTTGTATCTGCAGCAATTCCGAGAGCAAAGGCTGATGAAATTGTTCCGAATTCAGAAGTGTTGGTAACCGTGGAAGGAGTGGTGGATATCATGACAGTGATGGGGGTCATGACAGTGGTGGAGATCGTGACAGTGATGGAGGTTTTATTTTGAAAGGATAGGTTCAACTGTATTTTTAAGCATTTTAAGCATTTTAAGCATAAGCTATAACGCCAATTTTATGCTTTGCTTTCTCCATCCGTTGTTTCGAGAAAGTGCAATATTATTCGTGAATTTTATTTTAAAATGTCTCATATCTCATAACATTGTTGAAATCGTTGGTAAATTTAATAATACCAACGGACGGAGATAGCAAAGTGTGGAGCGGATGTACCAAGTAAATTCAAGTACAATATTATGATTGGTTACGAAGCTTTTCAATAAATATGTTCATATATCTACGAAGAAAGGCAATACGCGATTAAGAAATCGAAAATAAATATTTTTGCTAAAATCATAGTGAGGGTTTTCAATATTGCTCCTTTGGAGTAATTTATGCGGTCTAAATAGACCGATTACAGATTTTTACCAGACGGACATTATGTTGCAAATTACCACCGCTTGCTAAAAAGTCGAAATCCCGTTTCTATAGAGAAAAAACATGTAAACAACCAGTTCGTCTATCGACTCGATTTGGGCTGACGAATTAGTGGAGGGGACAGTANAGAGAAAAAACATGTAAACAACCAGTTCGTCTATCGACTCGATTTGGGCTGACGAATTAGTGGAGGGGACAGTATGTTATCAATTCTAAAATTAAAAGCACTTTTTCATTAAAATCAATTACAGTGGTTTTATCTTAATATCACCTCCGAGGGAGCCAAAAAATCGGTTGACAGTTGGCGGAGTTGACAAAAACCGATTACGTCAACTGACTGATAATTCAAAGATTAGGTGACATAAACCGAAGTTCCTGGTTTTAGAGGCACATTTTATAATACGATATTTTTTTCGATTTATTTTACAGCTTTTTAAGTTATTACCTGTATTTGGAATACAGGTAATAACTTTTTTGCAATATGCCAGAGAAATAGCTTTGAGATATTATCTTGTCAGAAACTCCCAAACTATCGTTACTTGTTTGCAAAGTTCTTCACTTCCAATTAAAACTTTACCATTAACACATTACCATTAAAACTTTAAGTTTCTCAATCCTAACCATCTAAAGTTGGCATACTGGCGGTTGGAATAGACGCGACTGCGGGTGACTCTTTAAAAAAAAAACTTTAACGATCGACGATCGCATAGTAGAATACAACAAATAGGTTAATGAAACATTTTCTCCAATGGTCTGTGACCGGCCTCACCATTTAAACAAATACGAGTATATTCTGGGCCTGAGAACCGAAAGTTTCGATTAAAGTGTGGTTATGTGCCATACACTCTTCAATATGGAATGACAATAGGAAGTATAACAATAGGCAGAGTATTTAGTACATGAGAGCATGGAGTTTAACCGGGGGAAAGGCAAAAGGTTGACAATAAGTGAAGTGTGATATAAGAGGTAGTGACATGAAACAAAAACCACTAAATGCAGAAACTACCTAATAGTAATTATAATTCTAATGTACAAATCGTAAAAAGTGTACACTAAATACGTTTTTCCCCTAAAGAAATAAATATATTTCAAAAACTTTTTTACCCGTCGGGCATTCATGTAATCCCCTTTATTGACATAGTCTGCAGATTTTTTTTCTTCTTGAAGAAAATAGTCCAATTCCATATTGTCGATTATCCCAATATTGTATAAAAACTCCCCTTGATGATTGTTATGTACTGGATCTGAAAGACCGTTTCCAATTGCAAAACCTTTTAGATTTATTCGAATTTTAGGGGTTAATCGATTTTCTTTATGGATTTTGTAGGCAAAAGCTGGAATATACTTCCCTGTAAAATGTTAACAAAAAAATTTTTTAGAATATAAAATATCTTATTCGTAATGTCTAACAATGAATACAATAAATTATAAACTTATGTATTAGAACTGTTTAGTATAACAATGACAAACGTTATTCATTTTCCTTACCTCCATACGACTGTCCAGTTATATAAAATGGTCTAGACAAATATTCTGGAAACATTACAAAAAACTGACAAAAAAAATTGTAGAGATTTTGGGATATATCTTCGTCAGTAATTGAATAACCTGCATCAGCATCAGTAAAGCTAAATCCTGGAAAACCATGGAAAATTTTGAAATATATTTCGAATTTTTACTTTCATAACTGCAGGAGTGTATAATAGAGTTAATAGAAAGAATGGACATGGAGGTGTTTCTGAACCGTGAGTTTAATTTAATAAATCTAAAATTAGATGAAGAAGTTTCATTCCTTGTGATTGGATTGTTTTCGTTGAGACGGTGGAGTTTTATAATGTGTCTTCATATAATTCAATTAAAAGTTACATAAAATGTCTTATTTAACTTTGACTGATGTTAGTTATGGTGATTATGTTATTATTTCATCAACAAGGTGACACAAAACTGTTTTGTAGTTGTTAGTAACTTTCTAACGAGAATCTTCAATTGTAATCCTTTCATAGAAACCTCTAACTCTAGTACTGAATGAGAACTCAAGAGCTACCGATGACTGCATAAGTTCGAAAAATATTTTTTTGAATNAATTGTAATCCTTTCATAGAAACCTCTAACTCTAGTACTGAATGAGAACTCAAGAGCTACCGATGACTGCATAAGAAGTTCGAAAAATATTTTTTTGAATTTTTTTTTTTCACTCCCGCCTTCCTTGCCTCAAATATTTTATTTGCTGGTACCGTAAAAACGCAATTAGTTGCACCATGCTACTTTTCAAATTCAATGTTTGTATATTTATGAGCAAATGTGTTCCTGGAGGTTTTGTGTAAGTGGTACGTTAATCGATCCGAAACATTGCCTCCATTAAGAATATGGTTTCTGTTGTTGACACTCAAATCAGAATTTTCGAAAATTCTACAAATCACACTGAAATTTTTTCACTTTCGCAAAAAATCCCGAATGCAATGGAATTTGGTTAGCCGGTATTTCAATCGGTAACAAATTCCACGTAGAATACCAGTCTGAAATCCATTGGTGGCGTGAAGTAAAATTTTCGAAAAACATTTCAAAATGCCTAAAACATTTTTTAATTCACTATCAAAGGTTACCAGGCTAAAAAAATTGATTTTATGTATTAATTCTCTGCTTCCTGTATTGATCCCCTGATTCCGTTCCAATTCNAAAATTTTCGAAAAACATTTCAAAATGCCTAAAACATTTTTTAATTCACTATCAAAGGTTACCAGGCTAAAAAAAATTGATTTTATGTATTAATTCTCTGCTTCCTGTATTGATCCCCTGATTCCGTTCCAATTAAATTATAAACTAAATTTCCCATAACAAGACTGATGTATAAATACGCCGGTTCTGGAGCGCGCGAAAAAAAGAAACCAAATTGCAGACCTCGGCGTCGCGCGCTCCAGAACAGGCCACTCATGGATTTCAGACTCGTATTCTACGTAGGATTTGTTACCGATTGAAATACCGCCTAACCTAATTCCATTGCATTCGGGATTTTTTGCGAAAGTGAAAAAATTCCAGTGTGATTTGTAGAATTTTCGAAAATTCCAATTTGAGTGTTAACAACAGAAACCATATTCTTAATGGATGCAAGGTTTTGGATCGATTGACGTATCACTTACCCAAAACCTTCAGGAATACATTTGCTTATACATATACAAACATTGAATTTGAAAAGTAGCATGGTGCAACTAATTGCGTTTTTACGGTACCAGCAAATAAATTATTCGACGCAAGGAAGGCGGGAGTGAAAAAAAATTCAAAAAACGGGAACTACTTATGCAGTCATCGTTAAGAACCTTAGAGCCTCAATCTTACCGTTTAGTGTTCAGGTTCAGATGTGAGAAAATATTTTGTGTATAGGATTTGTTTTGTGTTCCCAGACCTACACACCTAATATGAAATTTCTTTATTTTATGAAAAGGTACTTTTGAATCCAATGCTCTTTGTGGAGAAATAGTGTGTTTTGCTCGGATCCAAAGTGAAGACAAAGTGACTTGTATTGGGATGTTATTTATACACAAGAACAGAATAAGATTTGAGATAGATTCAGTAACGAACACCACAGGAACAATTATCTTACTAAGAAAGGATTCAGAAACAGTAGTCAGGAACAGGACTAAATCAGGAACAGTGCTTAGTAGTGATGATAGGAATAGTAGTCAGGAACAGATCAGGAACAGGAACAAGTCAGGAATAGTGACTATAGGAACAAAGGTTTGACAGGAACAAGAGTTAACAGGAATTGGTTCAAGTATTATCCAGTCAATAGATGCACTAAAGTGATAATAGAACTTGAAAAGTATTTAAAACTGTTAAAAAAATATTTACAATTGAATGTGTAATGACTTTAATTAAAAATTAAGAGAGCGAAAATGCTGACGACCTTCCTCTTTGAATTCTAATTGAACACAGATTTAATTGAAAGGAAAATGGGCGCTTATGAAATTCATAAATAATTTTTATAAAAGAATAAATAAGTTTCCCTAGGTAGCAGAGTTGTTTCGTTGGTAACGCGAACTGAACAGTGGATAATTTAATTTCGGAGAAACTGACCACCAAAATTTTTTTTGGTGAAAGTTGTTGAGGGTTTCAGAAAGATGGTATAGAAGTTGTGGAACAAAGTATTAGTAAAATCAAGGCTTTAAGATTACTAAAAAAAAGTTATGATTTTTTGAAAATTGAAATTCTTGGATGTTTTTTTGCATTTCAATTTTCAAAAAATAATAACTTTTCTTTTAGTAATCACACATATCACTTGGACCCCCACTGCCGCGACCACTACCTCCACTTTGAGAAATAATTTCTTCGCTAGCGCTATAAAGGTCTCCGATACC
This sequence comes from Holacanthella duospinosa, assembly GCA_002738285.1. Lineage (NCBI taxonomy): Eukaryota > Metazoa > Arthropoda > Collembola > Poduromorpha > Neanuridae > Holacanthella > Holacanthella duospinosa. The sequence continues at coordinate 281,918 of NIPM01000080.1, read as the reverse complement.
TAGCGCTACGTCTACTTTGAGAAAAAATTTCTCGATACAGCTACTGCTATCGCTACTTTGAGAAAAAACTCCCCTACTACCGCTACCATTACCATAGTCCGCGCTACCGTTACCACTACCGCTACTTTGAAAAAAAAATTCCCCGCTACCGCTACCACTACTTTGACAAAAAATTGCTGCTACCGCCACGGCTAATTTGACAAAAAAATTCACGCTACAGATATTGTTCCTATTGTCCGTGGTGCCGCTAGTTGGAGAAGAATTTTACCCGCTACTGCAACCAAAGCATGCATTACCGCCAATTTGAAAAAAAAAATCCATATAACGAAGTTAACAGAAACCGTTTCGCCTTCGAAAGTCCTTATTGTAGATACACTTAGAAAATATTTTTTTACCGCAAAGATTTAAGAATTTATGAATGACGGAAGCTTGACCTGCTTGATGATGCTGTGTATTTTCGGTATTCATATACATATTTTTAAAATGCCCATCCTCTTTTAAAAGTAAATTCAATTCAAACAAAAACAGGCGTAATAAATATGATAAAAAACTGTGAGAAAAGTCACAATTATAATGAAGTAGTTCTTTACCGCTACCGCCACCAATACCGCTACCGCTACTGCTACAGAATAATCGAAAAAATTTCTCCTCTACTGCTACCGCTACCGAATAATCGAAAAAAATTTTCCCCACTACCACTACCGCTCCCATGGTCTGCGTTACCGCTGCCTCTACTTTGATTAACAAATTTCTCCGCTTCCGTTACTAAGATCCCCGCTACCGCTACTTTTGGTAGCGGTAGCGGCGCAACCTAAAGTGTGCTAGTGATTGTAGACACCTGATTTTTTCAACTTCGTATTCTACTTTTCATTCGTTTTTCTGAAACTGTTTCTCCAGAAAAATTTTTCCTTGTAACTTTCCTTGCAAATAAAACTAATCTGCTTTCTGCAGCAAAAGGGATATGCCACAAGTCTCTTCCCTAGGTTAAACTATTTTCAGACGTATTGTATTGAAGCTCTCCTAGTATCTAGCATCTAAATACTCAAACCGATCAATATTCCTAGAGCATCTAAGTATATATTAATGGTAAAGTCTACTAATGGTACCATTACTAGTGCTGTGGTATATTTTAAAATTTTAAAATCATCACAAAAAGTTTTGAAAGACGTTTATGTATTGTTACTAAAATAAATTATAGACGAGTGTGAATAATTAGTTTATTACCAGTTCCTACAGGCTGATCAATGAAAATCACCGAATATTTTGTAACCCATGTTGTTTCTTTTAAATGCACATTTTTATCTTTGTCTATATCAAATGGTCCGACTTCTACAAAAAGCCCAATAAGTGATGATCCACCTGGACAAATCATAAAAATTATAGTTTTTCCCATATTAAAGTAAATCACTTAATGCTCACCGTTAAGCCATAAAATTAAAGGTGTAGTTTCTGGTTCTTTCTACAATTGATCATATAAAATTAATTATGTTATACAATATTATAGTTTATATTTCAGTAAAAAAAGAACAATATTTTACCGCAGCAGGGAAAAACCAGAAGAATAAATTTGAATTGTAGGTGGAATTGACTGTAATAAATCCACTATAGCTCAAAACATCTGTGTTTGAAATTTTCACTTTAGCTTTCTGTCGAGCTTCAGCGATTTCCAATTTTTTAATAAGTGGTGTCAAAAGTAATGGTTCACCGGAATTTTCAACATGAGTAGTTCCATGAATTGGTAACCAACGTTGGGAATTGTTGATATCAGCAGATACATTCTGTTGACGCAGAAGTTCTACAGCGTCAACATTTTGCTTTGAATTGATACAAACTACAAGGAATAGAATAATACGCCAGAAGAAAATTAGACTGTGTGTAGGGTTTGCCATTTTTGCGTCAAATGAAAATTCGACTCACTAAAACCTAAATGTAAAATGAGATCAGTCTGAGTTAATTTTTAATTTCCAATAGTTTTATATTCAGCATCATGTTTGGCCCGATTAGGATTTTGGTGAAATGACAAGATTAGAACAAAAATTTGAAATTTAGCTATACAATCAACTCTCATTATAAAAATATAAGATATAGCAACAATCTTATTATAACAATACAACATTTGGGGATGTTTACTGCTCACTATAAAATTAAAATTTCACTACTCAAAAAACTTCTTCAATCATTTGTCATTTTAGTAATAAGTGATGTTAAAAACAATGGCTTCCTTGTATCTTCAAATGACGTTGAAGTAAATTTGAGAAATATATGAAAACATATTTTAGCAAGTTGAGTTGTAGCAAAATTCCACATTTTTACTACTATCTCAATTAGCTTCATCTCAATCCCTGTAATATAAATTTAAGTAAAATTTTTGTTGAAAAAAAAATTTTAGCAATTGAGTAATGGATCATGTAAAACCATAAATTTACATGGCTAATCAGTATACCAACCAACAACGTGTCAAAGTTGTTCTGGTTTTGCAAAAAAAAACATTTGACAAGTGTATAGGTGGTTGCTCTTTGTTTTTCGATATGCTTAGAAAGTTTTTGTTGAGTTTTTAACCAAAAATTATGGAACTGTCGAGACTCGAAACCATCTCTAGAATTCGGGTTTAGTACTCTTACCAATCGAGCTACAAAACCGACTAAAATTTCATCTCTCTCAAATCGTACTTAAGTTTTTGGGACGTTTAGATTGCATGGAGACTATTCATCATCAGAGATATTTCTTCCATAAAACATCACTTACAAGTTGAAACAACAGTTAACAAAACATACTTTCGGTTGAAAATAGATTTAATGTAGGATGATTTTTGTAGTTTGGTGATGGAAAAGTTTTGCTAGGAAGTTTGGAGAAACAAATTTGTTTTTCTGTAAAAATAAAATATGGGGTTTAGTAAATTAGGAATACAGTTTTTGTTTCTACATTAATTCTCAACTTTGTAAAATTTTCTGAATTCATATAGAATTGATGTAACTTTCATATTGTTATGATTTGGTTTATCTGACTTGACCTACCAACCTCTCGGGTCCTAAATTTTGGTGACAATAAGCCAAAACAAGAATGCAAAATATTGTTCTAAAATACAACTAATAAGTAGCTCTAAGAACAAATAAAACCTAAAACAAAAACTCAAACTACAAAAGTTAATTTTTGCTTCTAATGAAATAAAACAATCTCTCCTCGTGGAATGACAAGAATAATTAACAAAGAAAGTCGGAAGAAAATATAATTGTATTTTCTTCACCAGTTTCAATATGACGCCTAGCTTAAAGAATTTCAGAAATTTTGTGGGAAAACACCTATTTTTCAATTAAATTATAACTTTTGACGCTTTGACACTAGAGACTAGATTTGGAAAACCCTCCTCTATACAGGGTGGTTAAAGTTGTTGTGCACCATAGACCATAGACCATAAAAAGCATGACGTCATTTTTTCACACTCTATTGTCAGCAAAGGCTTAGGTTGGGAGGAGCTACGGTAAAATTGAAGAAATTGGGTGCAAAAAAAAGTTAATAACCCTGTACTTTTGTATGTTCTTTCTTGTAAAAATATCACTTGGACCGAGAGATTTTTTCCTGGTATAAAAATACATAAATATAATTTTAGCCGAACACTTTCTCCAGTAAATAGAACGGACCAAAAGTAATTCCTCTAATAATGTCCAGCACTTGTGGGGATTTGAGCTTAAAACTCAATCCCCACTACTGTACTCATAAATAAGACAGTAGACTCCTTACCTGGCAATGAATGACCAGGAAGGAGAGTTTCGGAGTTGTCTTGAGATTGAGGTGTGGAAAGAATTCTGTATCGCCCGGTGGTTAGATGTGAGGAGACTCGTACTCTCACAGTAGCCAACCGAGGCTTTAATCCCCAGAGACAATGACAAGTATGAGTAAAAACTCTCCTGTGAGATAAGGAGACCCATGGTCCAGTGTAGAAATACACAGGCTACTATACTTTTTGTCTCAGAGAGGACAGGACTCCACAAATCAGCTTTGTAGCACAAATGCTAGTGCGTTGGGTCCGGAATACCCAAGACGTGGGATCATACCCCACCAGAGACCAAATTTTTGTGGCAATCCCTGTCTCAATCTCAAAGTGGCGAGTCAGCCCCGCCACATACTATTGTAGGTATTTCCTATTTTATTCTGTATTTTGTATTTTTGTACTGCAAAAATATAATAATTATTGTACTTGAACTCAAAATACAATAACAAAAAAAATAATAACTTTTTTCAAAGAATTTTTGTACTTTGTACACTAATTTAAACTGCTACCAGTCATTATTGTGAGTTTTTTGACATGGCTTTGTTGGCTTTGTCAAAATAAAATATTTAAATAAAAGTTAAGTAAAAGAATTAGTGATTGAAAATGTCAATCAACTTTAGAAGTATCAGTTTGATGAAAAAATGAATATGGTACTGTAAAAATTAAATTAAATCAAAGTATTATTGTTGAGTTATTGAGACTTTATCAGTGCTAGAGTTTTATCAACATGAACTGGTGGATTAAACAAAATATTTCTAAAAGGTAACTAAAGTATCATTAAATCCCAGACTAAAATTTATACATATATTTGTTCCTAGGTTACAAATTTGGTTATTTTTAATGATTTTACCACTCGGTAACTCATTACCTGGATTTAGCTATCAAGAATCAGAATCCGAGAATGACACATCTGTCCCAATCCACCAATCAGAAGTATCAGGGGAGGATTTTAATGCGTTTTTAGATGAAGGTCAAGAAAATGGTGTTCAAAATCCACGAATAATGCTAGAAATGCAACAACCTTTGTCAAATAAGTTGATTAAGGAAATTGCCTCATATAAAGGAATAGTTAATCGAATCATTATGGAAGTTTTAAATGGTTCTTTTAAAGGACGAACATATAACGACGTGGCTACTTTTGTCGATACATTTGGACCAAGGCTATCTGGTTCACAAGCTTTGGAGGATTCAATTGATTATATGTTAGAAAAAATGAAAAAAATGGGACTTGAAAATGTACATGGTGAAGAAGTAATGATTCCACACTGGGTTAGGTAAAATAATTTTTTTTTACCCTAGAAAGGCAGGGTGTATCCTAAAAGTATGTTAACTCATTTGTAACTGAAATTTTCAAGCTTTCCATTCATTCTTTGCCGGAGTGTTTTTTTGCTGACCTTTAAGCGTCAGCAGATAAAATTTGTTTAATGAATTAAACAAATTTTAATTTTACAAATTAAAATTTGTAATTTTTAATGAATGAACCCATCAAATTTTAATGAACCCATCTGTAGGTATTCAAAGTGTTATTTTGAAGATAGATACAGTAGTCGACGGTTATAAGACCATCCGTTAGAAGACCATATTGGTTATAAGACCCAATTTTTATAGCTTGTTTTGACTGTGGCCATTTCTTAAGGGAAATATTGTGATGTCGGAGAAAGTTCTTGGTTGCGTTTGCTGTGTGACACCGTGCACTATCTTGCATAAAAATACCATTCCCTTGCCCCAGTATGTGGAAAAATAAAAGTAAGCAGTCATCGAAGTGTTTCATGTATTTCTGAGCGTTCTGCTGTGGAGTAGCAAAGGTTAGAGCAGAAGTTCCATGGTAGTAGAAACCACCCCAAATCATAAACGATCCTCCTCCACTGTGTCTCTTTGAGAATATTTGCGTTTCTTTGCGAAGGTCATGTCAATATGACCGAAAACCATCGAGACTATCTAGGTTCCACTTTTTGTCATCACTCCAGATGAGATTCTTCCACTTTTCTCCAAAGGCAAAGCCATTTCTCTTGATCAGTGAAGCTTTGTCAGTGTAGGTTTCATGAGCTTTTCAGTAAACTTCATGTGTTTGGATTTTACGAGAACATTTCGTATTGTTTCCCGGGATACCTCAAGATTCAATTTGCACTTAATTTTGCCAACTGTCACAGGATTTTTACTCATTTCTCCAAGAATTATGCGTTTAGCTGTGGGGAAAAGTTTTTTCTTCCGGCCTACTTTCTTCCTGCGAGCAGGATTTTCTTCTTTTTTTTTTAGATAATACTGGACGCAGCTAAGGGATCTCCCAGCTAGGCGACTGATTTGCCTTTGTTAATGTCGACTTTCAATTAGAGACGTGATCCTTCCTTTTTCAAAATCTGAAAGGCACAGTCCTTTTCCAATATTCTGTAAAAATATAGCTAGATTGTAAAAATTTACTCTTAGCTTAACTTCATCTTGTCGATTTTAATTTCCTTTACGACTTACGATATGGTTATAGCGTGGAATCCTCAAAATCTATGGTGTAACATTGAGAAGCTGTCACTTTTCTTAAACTGACCGTAAAGATTATTGTAACTTTCTCCCGCGAATTTTTTTAATTTGCGCGCATAACTTTTGTAAATGTGAACCTAAAAATTTGAATTTTGCCCCAGAGATTCCTAATGTTATTACCAATTTGACTTAAAAATTTCATCCAATTCGAACAATGGAGTGTAGGTGAACCAGCAAAGTGGTAGGGTGACCGTAAAGTTGATTGCACAAGTGTATATTCAATAGCGTCTGGAATCTAAATGAAGCAGACCATAAACACGTATCTCTAATTATAGTACATCGACAAAAATCTTGCGCTAAGAAACAATGGGAAATGATTTTAAATTAACGATTTCTATAATCGGTGCATATTATTATAAATCGAGCAACGTGCGGCGGACAGACAAAATATCAATTGTTTATATCTCTCCAAGTAAGGTTTTTGCTGTTAAAAATCAATCTAAAAGACGTTTAAACAGTACTTGAAGGTGTGAAATTAATACATAAAATCAATTTTGCACAGAGGACAAGAATGTGGTGAAATGATACTTCCATGGAAGAAAAAATTAGCAGTTCATGGTCTTGGTGGTACAATTGGAACTCCATCTGGTGGTATTCAAGCTGAAGTTGTTGCAGTTAGTACCTTAGATGAAGTATTGTCAAGGGGAAAAGATGTATTTGAACTAAACTTAACATCAACGTATCTTATGCCTAAATTTGAATAATATTTGAGTTAATTTTTATATTTTATATATTTCCAGATGCACGGGAAAATTGTTGCCTTTATTGTTAAGAAGGGTACAGGGAAAATAGTTGCTGTGGCAGCAAAACTAGGAGCTGTCGCAGCTTTGTCATCTTTACAAGTACCAATTTCAATATACACTCCACATATGTGGTCGAAAACATATGGATCAAATGAAACTAAAATACCAGTCGTAAGTATTCCAATTGAAGACATCGAGATGTTTCAACGCATGTGCAATAGAGGTATATAAAAATTATTTCCAAATATTTGTACTAACTCTTGTACTCAAACACAATTTTCCGTAAACCCCTGCCGCAAATTAGGTTGTAGAAAAACGGCCAAAAAAATAAATCAGCGTGTTTAATACAGCATGAACCAATTTAATCAGGGCCTTCTTTCTTCGCCTTTCACAAAAAACGGCTTGGGGCAGGCGATACACAATTAATAAATAATGGAAGTGATGTTGATTTTATTTTAATCACTATAAAATATCTTTTTCGATTAGATACACTAATGCAAAGCAATGGAGCAAAGCATAGAAACAGAGAGAGGGGTTGGCAGGTTCTCTGTTGAGTCAGGTGGAATAAATGCCAAGGGATCGTACCCTATTCCTCTAGGTGGTCATTTCTTTCAATTACCCATCTTTCAGCATTACAGAATGTCGTTTGTTAAAAAAAAATTTAAAGTCAGTTTTGATTAGATAAGTTTTTGTAAAGCAGTGCAAATGATGAAAGCAGAGGTAGAGAGAGGGTCGACAGGTTCTCTGTTAAGTGAGGTGGAGTAGATGTAAAGAAACCATACTCTATTGCACTCATTCTCTCAACTCTCTGCTGCTCCTTGTTAAATAATTAATTTCTGCAGAGAAATGTTTTCTCAAACACACGCTAACTTCATTCTTTCCAACTTTTGTATTTCGCGCTATTTATTTGCTGTCTCAAATTGTTTTTGGTGAAAGCGACTTTCTACGGTCCGGATTAAAGTGGTTCATGCTGTATTTTGTGCAGTAACCTATCTTATTTTGGTTTTTGCACAGTAATTTTATATTAAAGACTATGTTCTAGTGAATAGAAATATAAACAATGATATAAATAATTTTGTTTTCAGGAGTGAAAGTGGTTATAAATTTATACATAGAAGCAAAATCTCTACCGAAGAGGAAATCACGCAATGCGATCGGTGAAATTAAAGGGTTTGGAACGTCTGATGAATATGTCATCGTTTCGGGGCATATTGATTCGTAAAGTTTTTATTTTTTTATTACTAATTTCATAATTTACACTTAAATTTGATGTGGTTTGCCCTTTAAACATTTCCTGCAAGGTCAAAGGTCAATGACTTCTAGAGGGCAAACCATTATATGGCATATGCAAGCTCAAAACTTTTGCGGTAACATTCAAAACCTATGAGCATAACACAAACAAAAAAAAATTTTTTTAAGAATACTTTTATTTTTAACAATTATTAAAAATATCAAATTTTCCCATCAATTTCCAATTTTCACATTAAATTTCAATTTTTTATACAGTTGGGACCTTGGAGTTGGCGCAATGGATGATGCGGCGGGTTTCACCATTGGAATTGAAGCACTTGCAATTCTGAAACATTTTAAATTGAGACCACGTCGAACTCTTCGAGCCATTTTATGGACTGCTGAAGAATTAGGACTAATAGGAGCACAAGCTTATATTGTCAAACATGCAAACGAGCTAGAAAAAATAGTAGCTATATTTGAGTCCGACCATGGGACATTTCGTCCACGTGGAATTGGATTTTCAGGAAGTTTGAAAGCTGGTCTTATTGTACAAGAAATTTTGAAACTCCTCAAGCCAATCAATACAACACTTTTCAAAATTCCTGCCGACGGAAGCACTGACATTATTAAATTCACAAACAAAGGAATTCCAAGTTTAACATTGAAAACCGAAATGGGTAGATACTTTTATTTTCATCATACAGAGGGGGACACGATGCGTGTGGAGAAACCAGAAAATTTAGATTTGTGCACAGTCGTCTGGACCGTTGTTTCTTACATAATAGCCGACTTAAGTGAACGACTTCCACGATAGACAAATTTGAAGTCTATGGATACAAAAATTTCTATTTTTTAGACTAAAATTCAAATTTGATTAAACAATGTTTTAAATTACGATAATGGAGTGGACGAGTTAATTTTTTAAATAATTAGACAAATTGAGCCAATATATGGAGCGTATTTTTCATTTGATGTGTTGGAGGAAACTTTATGTACACAGCATTCCGAACCATTATAAAATATTCCAATTTTTTCATTATTTTATAACTTTACGCCGTCCACCAGATACACTGGTCCACAGGTTCTTAAGACCGCTGGAGGCTACTTTTGTCCTATGCTCTTTGCGGGAGAAAGAGTCGTCTTAAGATTTTGTGGAATATATCTTCTAAACAAAACTTTTTATGGGCAACCTCTTCACGGTTTCAGATAGATCATTAAAAAATAGCGTTTGACGTCAAAAAAAAAATCAAGTCTCTACAATCACTAGGCAAGAAGTTACGATTTTTTGAAATTGAAAATTTTAGACATATTTTTGAGACGATGTACTAAGAGATGGGCGTTAAAAAAAAAAATATACAAAAATTTCAATTTTTAAAACATAACTTCTGAAACATTTATGGTAGAGAGTTGATTTTTTCAACTTTTTCTCCTACTTTTCAATGGTCTTTCTANGCAAGAAGTTACGATTTTTTGAAATTGAAAATTTTAGACATATTTTTGAGACGATGTACTAAGAGATGGGCGTTTAAAAAAAAAATATACAAAAATTTCAGTTTTTAAAACATTATAACTTCTGAAACATTTATGGTAGAGAGTTGATTTTTTCAACTTTTTCTCCTACTTTTCAATGGTCTTTCTANCATAACTTCTGAAACATTTATGGTAGAGAGTTGATTTTTTCAACTTTTTCTCCTACTTTTCAATGGTCTTTCTAAAATTGAAAAGTCTTTTTTCATTAAAAATTTAAACTAACTGCTTTCTCTACGAAAAAAATGCTATCCTGCTTTCCCCAGGGCATGGAACTAAAGTAGCTTCCATCGGTATTTAAGAACCCTTGTTGCACTGCATAAACATACTAAGGAGTATTGGTTATGCTCACAAAAAAACCTAAAATCATAAAACTGTAACAAATATTAGACCATTGCACTGCATACGTGTAAATTGATGAATGTTCGGTACTTTTCCGGAAACACTAAAAAAGAATTAATTAGTACCTTTACACCCAAGGGCAGCTGTCAATTAATTAATGACAAGAAGTTATGAATACGGATGAATTACTGATAGCCATGGTGAGTAACGGTCAAAGTGCTTGGACGCACAAATATCTGGCGCGAATCGGAAGAAAGGTAACTTTTTTGGCTTTTTTCAACATGAAAATGATTTTTAGTTGAGTTTATTACATAATATATTCAGATTTATGTCTTTAATTGAAATTCGATTAACGATTATTTAAGATTCTTCTATTGGTGGAGACGGGTTGACGTCAAAATCATTAAGACAAACTGTGCCAATTAGAAGACAGGATTTTGGTTGACGCGTGTCTACTCTTATCCCTCTCATTTTCATTAGTTCATTTTGTCGAAGAAGTCTTGAGTAGACAATAGGAGACGAACTTTTGACAGTTGGGTTTGTCCAGAGACGTTCTGCGAAGGCAGAGCCACGTGGCCAAAGCTTACTATCCATCGTCATCTCGTTCACCTTAGGAAATTTGAATAAAAAATTGAAATTGTTAGCTGAAAATATTTTAACTGTAATCCAAATTCCATACTTTTTCAGTCCAAAGTGGTGCTTCACCGCCGAGAATTTGCGGAATTCGACCAAATCGTGCATTTTCCACTATTTTACTTGTGTTGTATCCGTTGACGTCGAAATTAAAGTCATACAAAGACTATAAAACCACAAATAGAATTACGTATTTCGTAAGTTATACGCGTATGATATAGGTAGTATATTTGTTATATAAANATAAAACCACAAATAGAATTACGTATTTCGTAAGTTATACGCGTATGATATAGGTAGTATATTTGTTATATAAAGGATGTCTGGGAAGTAGTGGCACAAATTTGAAACTGAGATTACAGAAATATGAATAAGTATACTGAAATGGAAATTTGTTATATTATATTACATAATACACTAGGGGTATATACCCTTCAATCCGGTTAAGTTGGTAAGAATTTTTGGTAAATAAATTTCGGTATTTCGGTTGTTTATTAAAACGAATTGGTACGACACTTTTTAAGTTCTTAACTTGGTGTTTTAGTGAATCCGCGCGAAATTCAACATGCCCATCAAAAGTAAATAAGTTTTAGTTTCAGCGAAGTTGGTAAATAAAAAAAAACAAGCCCTTGAATTGGTTAAAATTTTGAAATTGGTATTGTCATTTGATTGGCTGGATTTTTCCCACCCCGGTAAAAGACGATAAAAGACAAAGATGGTAAACTCTCTCAAATACCAATTTTTACCAACGTAACACGTTATTACTAGATATTAACAGTATGTTCCACATTAAAGTTTCCTATGTTTTTTTCACCTTTCTTCAAAAATGATCAAGGCGACTGACTTAATGCGAGCGTAGAATCAAAAAGTGGAGGGAACTTTAGCCAACATGTAACAAATCGACAACAGCTGAGAAGTTAAGAGAATGTGTTGGGCAATGAGTATTTATTTGATTTAATCATTACGATTGATTGATCCATAGTGATAAATCAATAAGATTTAAGATTTAAGATTTGGATTAATCTCAAAACTTAATAAGATCTTGAAAATAACTCACCGAAGATTCGTTTTCATAGATTTCTGATACTAAATTTAATTTATTTTGGACTCTGAAGATTAAGTTATTAATTTAAGTTTTTCTTCAGAATTCACCAATGAAAATTATGCGGATGTGATGGACCATCACTGTCTTTGGGTAAGAATAAAGTTTGTAAACTGAATTGAAATACACGCAACTTAGCAGAAATTTTTAGAACAAATTAAATTCATTATCAGAAATTTATGAAAACGAACCTTCTGTGAGTTATTTTCAAGATCTTTTTAACTTTAGAGGTTAATCCAAATCCTAGTCAATTTACTCATAACTATGTATCAATCAATCAATGGTTGACCTTGTGATTAAATCAAATAAATACACATTGCCCAACCCGCTCCCTTAACTTTTAAGTTGTTGTCAATTTGTTGCATGTTGGCTAAGTTCTCTCCACTTTACGATTCTACGNGGCTAAGTTCTCTCCACTTTACGATTCTACGCGCGCATTAAGTCACCTTTGTCATTTTTGGGGAAAGGCGAAGAAAGGACAGTAAACTTTAATGTGGAACATACAGTATGTTCCACATTAAAGTTTACTCTCCTTTCTTCGTTTTTAGAACCTTATGAATATGTTATAGAATAGACAAAATATAAACATAGCATATTAAATTTATACCTGCCAATTAATATAGCGCAAATCGTGATTTTTCCCGAGCCAAGACCCACTGCCCAAATCTAAATATACTTTGCCCATATTTGATACAATTAATGTATAATTAGAGTCTATCAAATTTTGAACTTCCTCGCTTTCCAATGGAGCTGTAAAACAGTCATTAATCAATATATTTTGAATTAAAAAATTTTAAATTAACCCTCAAACTACCGCCATTTTATACGAATTTCAAATAAATCAAGGTAACTTACTTCCTTCCCAGACTTGTATGAAGTAATCAGTCGAATTAATTCCATTATCAACCAACGTTTTTATATGGTTAGTTAAGTCAGAGCTCCAAATAATAGGAATTGGTGGGAAATTTGATTTACTAAAATATTTTTGACTGGATTTAGACTTAATGTTTCTACTCGCTTCTTTAAGTTTTTCATAGGCTGAACGAGAAAAAAAAAATTTTTTTTTTTAATTAATTTACATAAACCAGCGCCATCTATACCCAATAGTTATAAAATATATAAAAACTCACCTGTTGCTTGAAAGTAGGCGCGCAAATTAATAAAATTNAATTAATTTACATAAACCAGCGCCATCTATACCCAATAGTTATAAAATATATAAAAACTCACCTGTTGCTTGAAAGTAGGCGCGCAAATTAATAAAATTAGTAATATTTTTTTCCTCCATAAAATTTTCAATTTCTAATTTCTTCCAACATTCAAACATGACCTCATCCCCACCCATGTGAAAAAGGTCAAGGTCAAACACTGAAAACATATCTCTGTATAATCCACCAAGAACTTCGTATACCTTTGGATTTGCCGGGTTAAGTTGCCCACAGGGTGGCTGCAAAAAAAAATATATCTTTTTATTACGTTTGCGAAAAAAAAAATTTCTTTTTCGTTGCATAATTTGAGCTTAATTTTTATTTTAAAAAAAATTTCTTTTCGTTGTATAATTTGAGCTTAATTTTTATTAATTTTTTTTACCTGCCCACATAGTGTATTCCATGGTTCCTCGTTGATACAAAATGCCAGTTGTCCATAACCCTCTGTCTCAGGACCCCATTGCCAACCATTACCCGCATGCGCAGGAGCATCCAACTCGGGAATAATTTTAATTCCCCTTACAAGAGCGTATTCAACAAGATTTCGAACCTGATTGGGTGTGTAAATTTCTTTTTTGGAGTATGCGCCGTAGTGTGTCATTTGAGGATAGGTTCGAGAGAAGAAAGGGAAAGAGTTACTATCAGAGAGATGCCAATGGAGCATGTTTAGTTTGTTATAAGACATTCCATCAATCATGCGCTCTAGAGAACCAATAGGAATAAAGTTGCGGGCGCTATCAATCATCAAACCACGGTATGCAAACGCAGGCTTGTCATTGATCATCACAGAACTCAACGTCTGAAAAAAATGAAATATAAAAACTAAAGACAACTTTTTTTTTAATTTATTTTTAATTTGGCGCCATTTCATATGCAATGTTCAAATAATTAAATTTTCTGATAACGTACTTTAATGATTTACCGATACCGATATATGGTTACCGATAGAAGACATTTTTTTAAACAATAAAATTTTATGTACAGTCGTGCTATGCGCAATCGTGACATAACTTACTTGGAGGGCATTGACACTGTCGTCAAAAACAATCAACTGGCTAAGTGTTTCTAGTCCATGTCGAACACCAAAAAATGTTCTTCCGGATATAAAAACTTTGAGCACCGTTTGCTTCTTCCCGCCAATCTACAAAATTTAAATTTATACATATCCCATCAATTTTTAGTTGTTTTTAAGCCATTCTCGTACCGAATTGATATGTCGCTTGATTCTCAATGTATACGACTCATTGGTAGTAATTGTGAGGATGACATCTGGCGATTTAATTTGAAGATTCACATAAATGACGGTGTCGTTTGAACTTTTTGTTTTATATTCGGAAGGAACAAGCTTTAGGACAAAAATTAAACGATTAATGTTCAACATAAGTCAGACGCGGAAAAAATTGGATTTATAAAAATCTAGCGCGGAAAAATCTGGTATCGATAACCTTAGCCAAAAATCCGTTGCCGATTATTAAAAATGGATAAATCGTGATCAGATTCTAGTTCCGAATTTTTGGTCACGGAATTTTGGTCCCAGATTTCTGGTTATCGGTTTTTAACCCCGGATTTTTGGCTTCGGATTTTTGCGCTCTGGATTTTCATAAAATCGAAAATCATCAGTTACAAAATTAAAATTAAAATTATGATTTGATTATTACAAGTTTCAAATTTCGTTTCAACAGTGTAAAAGCTTTTGTTGTGAGTCGCTTGACACGTGGTGATCGCGCCATGACAGTTTCAAGTAAAAAATTGCTTATATCGAATGTTATAGTTTTGTATCCAAGACGCCACCATCTTGGTTTTGGCCAAAGACTACTTGTGACTCCACATGTCAACCAACAGTTATCTAATGACTTGTAACCAATCCCATGGCTAGAAAAATTACGTCGGGTACGTTGACATTTGTCATTCTGACAAGTCCATGTCCAAGGTGACCTTAAATAAACACCAAAGAGGTGAATGGGTTAACACAAATTAGTTGTATCATTGTATAATAAATATACAGTGTGTTCTATAACTTATGTTCTAACAAATTTTAACTTTTTCACTCAATTATTACTTGTACTCTGGTAGTTTTTCAAAATTTGAAATTTCCACTAATTCCAAATTACTTTTTTGAATAGTTACGCTGATATCATCTTCAATCACATTACTCAAGTCAGAGACTTCATCAGTATGAGTTATCGGTAGATCTATCGTTTTGTTTAACTTTGTAACATTCACAGTGTCACTATTGTCCAATACCTTATTTAAATTATCTGATGATTTTTTAGTTGATAGTACTTGTGTTTCTTCTATAACAAATATAACACGAGGTAATATGGTTTTTATTGTCGGCGTCGTTGTAATTTTAATATTTGTCTCAAATTCCCCAAGTTCATTATTGGTAAAACTTTTGTCACTCTCTATTATTTGTTTTTTAACAATAATAAATTCTTTAAAAATTACATCATGAAATAACAATGGTGAAATAAAATTTCCAAAGTAAAGAAATAATAAGAAAAGTGCTAATCCAAGTATTATGACCTTTAACACACTTTTGTAACTCCAGTGACCTAGATTGATCATTATTCAATTTTTAGTTAGGAAAAAACAATTTCTAATTTCATTGAGATTTTGTTAAAATGAGCTTAAATTTTAATTATAAAAATGTTACAATTTTTAGGGTTAAGAGGTTAGACCGTAACTATTATTCTTAGGAAAATTATCAATTCTAAAAAAATAACAAACCTTCACTTTTGTAAACAAATTTAATTTTTTTTACTTTTGAATTTTAAATTATTAACAGTTTCAAAAATATAATTAATTGAAAAATGTCGACCTGCATTATTACATCTTGTCGAAATAATTTTTAGTGTTAATAAAAATACACTAATAAAAATTTAATCAGTAAAATTAATATTGAAATTAAAAAATTATGTCATAGTAACATAGTTTGAAATTATACTGGCTGACGAAGCGTATAAAAACATTAAAATTAAAAAAAATAATAGTTATGGGCTAACCTTTTAAAGGACTTTTGGATTTTATTCCTCATAGCAACCTTGGAATCAATACTGAACTTTAATTAAGTTTTATTAGCTTTTCACTATAATTTTCACTGAATTTTCACTATGATTTTCACGCTAATTTTCGCTGAATTTTCACTAAAAATGCTCAACTTATGTAGGATTACAACAACCATTAGGTATATTTAAAAAAAAAAAATTTTTTTTTAAATTTTTTTTCAAATACTCAATCTTTTTTCCTAAAGAAAGTTAACTAGTGACAGAAATGTAACGAATGTTTGCAGAACTGTGCCAAATAAAGTTGGAAATGAATCCCATTGTTGTTTATTATTATTTTTTCTCTTTTGTTCTGTCAGATATGAAATGGAATGGTAGGTAATGAAATCAAACTTTCAATTTAGTAATTAAATCGATGAATAATTAATAATAATATAAGAAATTGGACTAAAGTAACTATAAACAGTAGAGTGGCCAAAAGTTTGAGAATTTTTTTGTGAAAAAAAAAAAACTTTTTGCCTATTTTTTGATCACCTGGAGCAATAAATATCGTCACTTGACTTCAACTAACCTCACTCATAAATAATTTTAGTAATATATTTAAATATTCACCAGTTGGATATACAAAAATGACAAAAAAAAAAGAAAGCTGCACATATTGAAATGAAAGGTAGAGATGCAAAAGAATAATAATAGAAACTGANAAGAAAGCTGCACATATTGAAATGAAAGGTAGAGATGCAAAAGAATAATAATAGAAACTGACAGGTTAATGTGGAAAAATTTAGATACAGGAAATAATGCATAATTAAAACGGAACCAATTACAGAAAACCTTCATTTTCANACCTCACTCATAAATAATTTTAGTAATATATTTAAATATTCACCAGTTGGATATACAAAAATGACAAAAAAAAAGAAAGCTGCACACATTGAATTGAAAGGTAGAGATGCAAAAGAATAATAATAGAAACTGACAGGTTATGTGGAAAAATTTAGATACAGGAAATAATGCATAATTAAAACGGAACCAATTACAGAAAACCTTCATTTTCAATAATTTTGTTTAATGTAGAAAACAATTGTTATATTGTTTCAGTTGAGCACTTTTTTCCAATTTCCTTGTCTTTTTTGGTAAAAAAAAATTTCACAATGTAGCCATAGAGACAACTGAAGTCAAATAGTCACTGTCAAATTTTCATTTAGTTAATTATCATCAATGTTTATTCGACATGACCTTCGTCTATTCAAATTATAATGCGGTGCGCATGCGGTTAACCACAATGTGTTGCATAAAAAATTATCGAACTCCATTTTTTAGATGATTTAGCCCAAGTTTGATGTTTGGAATAACATTTTTTACCAGAAGTCGCAATTCCAATTGGAAATACAATGAAAAAAAAATAGAAATAAAAAAATCCATAAGATTCTCAAGAAATTGAGTAAAAAATGAAATGAAAACAGAGNTCTCAAGAAATTGAGTAAAAAATGAAATGAAAACAGAGAAAGTTGTTGTAAAATTATATCGAACTTCATTTTTCAATTAAGTTTTTGCAACAAACTGATGGAAACTTTTTCTGGATATCACTCTGTTTGACTTTTTCAGATATTATAATCTCAAATTTTGTATAAAAAAAATTAACCAGAAAATGCTCAATTTCATATTTTGGAGGTAAAATGTCAATTAAAAGAAGTGACCGATTGCGAAAATNTTTTTTACCAGAAGTCGCAATTCCAATTGGAAATACAATGAAAAAAAAATAGAAATAAAAAAATCCATAAGATTATCAAGAAATTGAGTAAAAAATGAAATGAAAACAGAGAAAGTTGTTGTAAAATTATATCGAACTTCATTTTTCAATTATGTTTTTGCAACAAACTGATGGAAACTTTTTCTGGATATCACTCTGTTTGACTTTTTCAGATATTATAATCAAATTTTGTATAAAAAAATTTAACCAGAAAATGCTCAATTTCATATTTTGGAGGTAAAATGTCAATTAAAAGAAGTGACCGATTGCGAAAATNTTTAACCAGAAAATGCTCAATTTCATATTTTGGAGGTAAAATGTCAATTAAAAGAAGTGACCGATTGCGAAAATGAAAAAATTAAAAAAATTTTCAATTAGAGTCGTCGATTCTACTATGATGCAAAGGTAATCGGTGGCGGTGAGTTCTGCGTCACATATATTTAGTAAAAAAATTGCCCAATATGTGCAAAAATATAAAGCGAAAGAAGAAATTTGAACTTTCTAAACGAGTGAAAATGTCAACTCTTCGAGATTAGAGCATTGTAACCTTGTCTATTAGTAAATTTGTTTCAAATTATTGACATCTGATTATCATCTTCTATTCTTTGGAGAAGTCTAAAAACGTTTTCAGATATTCTATTTGTAAAAATGGAGGAGAAAATTACACATTTAAGCCGGCGGAAAGCAATCACAGTTTGGATCTATGAGTGCAAGACAGTGTTTTGCAGTGACTACAAAAAATCTGAATTTTGATCACCCTTATGGTTTACGTTATTATTGGTATGATTTTAAAATTTTGGAGCTCAAGTTTCCCAAACGCCACACCAAAGCAGAAAGTGATCACTAAATGCTCAATTTCAATGATAATATTGTGGTGTTGGTTGATTATCCAAAAATATTCGTTAAAAGTTTTTTTTATTTGAACACCAATTTTTTTCTGATAAGACCAGGTGTACCCCATCAGGTGTCTCGGCTCTACCCGCTAACCCTACTCTTACAAAAAATTTCCAAAGTCCCGCTTATCGTGCTCGCATCCGGTGATAGTGCCTTTCTTAAGACTTCGATATCAATGCAGTAGAACTTATTCAAAATTTCATCCTATTAAGTCCAAATATGAAGCATGGATGAGTTACTTTCTTGACTTTGTTCTATTCATTGCTTCGAAGTTAACTAATTCTGTTAAAATGAATTTTACCCCAACACCGAAAATATACAACGTTCCTCTGGAGGTGACGAAAAGTCCAGACAAATCGCTTAATGTCAGCGGGTTCCGCATTCCTTGGGAGGTAAGTTTTATATTATTTTTTTCCCGATTCTAATAGAGTCAGTGCCCAAATTGTCAAATTTCAGTAAGCACCTTTTTAATATTTTTTTTCTTTTTCATTTAATTTTTCTAGCCTTTTGCTTTCGACGTGATGGTAGGTCGTACCTTACTTGAGACTCTCCAACGGGTGGAAAAGAGCTCGATAGAAGTCACCAGCGGGCTGAAGGTGATCAGCGAAATTCTAACCACCCACATGCCCAGAGAAATACTTCAACAGCGTACTGAAGCATCTACGGCAGGTATTCCTACAACAGACCCTGCAGTTGATATAGCGCACTCTCCGGTTTCATCAAACTCTCCCCCTTCTTCTGTCTACACGGACTCTGACTTCGATGACTCCGGTCCGGAGCCTGCCTCTACAAAACCACCTAGACCAACTGTGGNTCCTGCCTCTACAAAACCACCTAGACCAACTGTGGGACACAAGGCTCCGAAGAGTTCCCTGGACGCTTCGACCTCCACTCCCAAAAAGAAAAATAAACCCTACGGTAAACAGAGGGAAAAAATACTTTACACGGAATGGGGTCAACTATTGGCCCTGTTCCGTCTGCAAGAAGGAGTGTAGCTCCCGGACTCGGATGATACATCACCGCCGGCGAAGACAACCTTTCGTAGTTCGTGGGAGGGGTGAACCCTAGTGAACTCGTAACATTGTTACATACCAATTAACTTTCTTCATAAATTTCTATAATTTTTTCTAATGTTCTTTGTTTGATGGTANTAACATTGTTACATACCAATTAACTTTCTTCATAAATTTCTATAATTTTTTCTAATGTTCTTTGTTTGATGGTAAAATAAAAGGTTACCATAAATTTATTGTTTTCAGATTACTTGTCTCAAATTTATTTCGTTCCTCACATTCACCATCTGTTTCCCTCTCGTTCTCCTATTCCTGTCGGTAACTCTCTACCTCTCTAGCTGGTAGGTGGTATTAAATTTTGAAATATTAGTAATAAAATTTTCAGCGCGCACTAATGATAACCATTTGAATTTTCATATTAAATTTTCCCGGGTTTTTATTTATTTTTTTGGTGTATTTATAATTTAAATTTTTTATTATTATTATTAATTATTTATTTATAAAGAAACTAAAACTGAATAGGGAGTATAGATAAAATAATAATTAAAGAAAAAATATTTCATCTAACTGTTTTCCTTTAGGCAACGTTCCCAATATAGCAGCTACGTTCCCTCGTTGTAAGGCCAAACTAATGCGCTGAATCAAAAAGGAGGTAGAGCGAGGTTCACCAGTAGCTATTTGAATTAAATTTCCGATTTTCTTTATCAGGTTCAATCCTTTGGGTCCCCAAACTCCACTAGTCTCGACTGCTATTGGCACGAAAAGAAATTTGTTCTCAGGGATGAAAATATATTTTTTTATTTTCTTTGTTTCGGCGATGATAGCAGCGGCTCCGGGGTTTTGTTTAGTGGATGAGATGTATGAATGGGCAAAAGTGTCGACACAAGTGAAATCCCAAACCAATGATTTACCTCTGGACCAAGGGACGAGAGTCATTCCGTCAGGATGTTTTCCATCTTGTCTTGAAAGACCTGGGGGTTCTCTGATGCTTGGGATGCCGGCTGTTCGGAGGGACCTAAGAATGATTTCGTTAATCCCATCATGCCTAGAGAATCTTCTGGTTGCTTTCTTGCAAGAAAGTCCATGTCGTCCTGATACTTCCACTTCTAAACCACAAGAACAAAAATGAGAGAAACAAATTAGAGAACCAAGACGGATTGCACAAGAGACTCTGAAAATTTCATCTGAAAGAAGTGTTCCAAGTTGGGGGGAAGGTAAAGCTTCTAACCAGGCTCCAGCTTCTTGATTGGTTGAGGATAAGATTCTAGCTTGGTCTTCATCTGAGGAGCTTGATGAAAGGATGGAGAGAAAGCTCTTTCTGTTCTGAGGTTCTTCCCAAGACTTCTGAAATTTTCGGAGTGATTCTTCAGGAATGTTTTCGGAGTTTCTTAGAATCCAGAGATCTTCAGCTGACTTCACGGAAGGGTCGACTTAAACATTGTAAGGGATCAAGGCTGATACGAGGGGTTCTACGCTGTTGAATGACGCTAGGAAACACGGAATCGCCAAATCAACAGAGTGTTTGATTCCAAGTCCACCTTGTCTTACGGGGAGTGATGACTGCAGCCAGGCTTGGTCTGAAAGGTTAGAATTAGTGATGTTTTCGAGAATTGATTTCAGTGTGTTGTCGTAAGATCTTAAACAATCTTCTTCTTTCCATGTTGGAGAGCTTCGGAGGAAAAATATTAATCGTGGGATTGAAAAAGACTTTTGTGGTAGAAAAAATGCAGAATGTTTGGAAATGTTCAGCAGGCGTTCACCAAAAGTTTTGAGTGTTTCAATTTTTTGTTGAAGACAATTCTGAATAGCTTCACTTGAAATTGGTGTTCCGAGAAGAGAAGCATTGGGAGATTGCATTATTTGGATTCCTGGAACTACTAATTCAAGATTAGAATAGATGTCATTAAGTTCTTCGGCTTCGCAGTTTCCAAGTATCGATGGTTCACATTTAGAGAAATTTGGAAAAAGTCCTATATCTTTTGCTATGTTGAAAATTTTTTTCACCTCTTCGAGGACTTTGATTGGGCTATCTGCGATAGTACAGTCATCCAGGTACCAGATATTCAATTCGGTGGAGATTTGTTCGACTATAGGTTGGATAACAAGACAAAAAAGAGCTGGGCCAAGGGAATCTCCTTGTTGGACTCCACGATCTGAGAGAATTGATGTTTCCCCATGAAAAATTTGGCTTGGAAGACGATAGCACTGGTATACGAAGTTGTAGATTTCAGGAAGCCTATTCTTTACTATCTCCAATAGTGTATCTCTTCTGATTTCGTTAAAAGCATTCTTGAAGTCAATTTTTATGAAGGTTTTGATAGAGTTGTGTGGATTAGTGAAGTAAGTCCTAGCGGCGTGGGCTCCAGCTTCAGCTCCTCCTCTTACTCCAACTCCTAGTTGGTTGGGAAGAAATTCTAGGGACAACGGAGCAGAGATTCGTTTGGTAATAATTTTTGCTGCTAATCTCCTCAAAGTGTTCCCGATAACAATTGGGCGTATGCCTCCAGTCTTCTTCAAGAGTGCAGTTAAAGAACCTCCATATAGTATGGGACAAATATTTTCAGGTACTTTTCCGGAAAGCATCAAGATTAGAAGTTGTTTGATTGATTCAAGAAGATCTGAAGTGTCGGCTGTTGTTTGGCTAAATAAATCCTTTAGTATTTGTGGGCGGAGACCGTCAAGACCTGCAGCTGATCCGGGTTTGAAGGAAGAGATAGCTCTCAAAATTTCAGAGTCTTCGATTATCCAAGTCGTATTTTGAAAATCATGATCATCTGGGAAACGTGTGGGAAAAGGATGAGGTGGATGTTTGTTTATTAGAGCTGAAATGGTTTCTGGAGTGTCTGGTGCTATAATGTCATCGGATGAGATGAGACAAATAGCTCCTGAAATGTCTCCGTCACCATGTTTTTTCGACTTTTCTCCACTTTTTTGATGGTGAGAATTTGATGTCCATCATTTTTTGAGGTAATGCTTCAACCTTGAGCGAGTTCCAATTATCTATGTTAGATTTGACCCATGAAGTGAGATTAATGACTTTATCATCGCTGTGGGGAACTTGTAGAGTTGCGTATGGGAAATAAAGTAGTTCTGTCAAAGATTCTTCTGAATTATTGTTGTTGACTTCGGTAATACATTTAGTGAAAGCAGTTCGAAGGGCGAAGCGAGCTCCTCTTGGAACCCTGCGAAGAGTTGGGATTCCTCTCTTCAAAGATGCCAATTTAGAACCAAGATTATTAGTGCTTCGTATTTCTACTTTCCATTTAACCCCTTTGAGATAAGGTCCATTTATTCCGCTTGGGCCTCGCTTCGAATGTGCTAGGGGGAAGCAGATCTTGATCCAATTATTAAAGGTCGCTTGGGTTATTGCTCTTAGATTTGAGGATATTCTATGGGATTCGAATCTTTCCCATAACTTTTTCTTCGAAATTGAATTATCGATGTTAGTTTCGAGAGTTGAATTTAGCCAGATCAAACCTTGTTCCCGAAGAAAGATTTGAGGATTAGGAAGGATTTGTGATGGGACTGAGAGAGATGTGAGTGAGTCTAAGCAATGGATAGTTTCGTTGTGTTCGGTTTGGTTGTGTTGAACTTGGATAGAGGGTTGTGAATTGATTGCATTTCCAATGTTTTCTGAGCCAATATAATGTTTTTCACTCATTCTAGCTGCCTTTTTTGATTTCGTGATAGAGTTCTATTTGATGTTCTTGCGGGGATGGTTAGTGTTCTGGTGCTGGACGATCCAAGAGAAGATTGTTTAATTTTGATTTTTAGAATCAAAGGAAATTATGGTTTCAGGTGTCCTAGATATAAAAGGGAGATATGATAGTATCTTTGATTTTTCTTTCTGCAAAATTTGGATTTCGTAGTAGCTCGGATCTTATCATATACTGAAAATAAAAATTGGACTTAGCTTGTCATTAATGAGTGGATGTCCTTTAAATCACCGGATGAGTGAATGTTGTAACAGCTATGAATTGGTCCCGTACAAAACTCAGTTTAGAGATGAATTGTTAGAAGTAGATTGATTGTCCTAGATATATTGAAAACTGGTGATAGTATCTCAAAAGTGACAAGACTGGAAAAGATGTGGAAGACCCAGCATATACTAAAGTAATAATAAAAAACTTAGCTTTGAAAGTTTGAATGTTGCCAGGTGGACGAATGAGGTTTAGAGTTGTTTTCGTAATAAAAAACTTTGAATTCCAATTCAAATTTTCCTTTGGTGGAAGATGAAGTACCTGGACTAGGAGTCAACTGCCTGAAGAGATGACAGTCCAAAACAGGGAGATTCGATGAGATTTCGATGAAAAGTTATCTCGTTCAGGGCACTCCAGATCCAAAAATGAAAATGAAAGGTCCCAAGTAGCTCAAAAAAATCAAAATATCGGGAGCAAAAATTTTTTGATTTTCTCTTGACAACCTTATTGAAATATCAAATTAATTTAAATTGAGAATAATATCATATGTATAGGAAGATAGGGAAATACAACTTTCTACNTGTATAGGAAGATAGGGAAATACAACTTTCTACCGGAAAATAAGTTCTATTTTGTTCCAGTAGCAGTCGAATCAAGCGGTTTGGGGACCTAGAGGACTAAACATTCTGAAAAAAATTGGAAAATTCATTCAAATTACATCATAGGAGCCAAGATCTACATCCTTTCTCATTCAACGAATCAGTTTGGCTATACAGCGCGGTAATTCTGCACCGATTTTGGGGACACTACCAAAAGGAAAACATCTAGAAGAAATATTTTACCTGTAGCTTATCACCAATGTGCATAAATAAAGTTGTAATTTCAGAGTAAAAAAAATATCATATAATTTTTTATCCAATTTATGGAATACTTTACACCTTAGTTTCACTGTTGGTTTATGGATACCAAAAATTTTAAAATTTTAAAATAAATAAAAAATNCAGGTGTCCTAGATATAAAAGGGAGATATGATAGTATCTTTGATTTTTCTTTCTGCAAAATTTGGATTTCGTAGCAGCTCGGATCTTATCATATACTGAAAATAAAAATTGGACTTAGCTTGTCATTAATGAGTGGATGTCCTTTAAATCACCGGATGAGTGAATGTTGTAACAGCTATGAATTGGTCCCGTACAAAACTCAGTTTAGAGATGAATTGTTAGAAGTAGATTGATTGTCCTAGATATATTGAAAACTGGTGATAGTATCTCAAAAGTGACAAGACTGGAAAAGATGTGGAAGACCCAGCATATACTAAAGTAATAATAAAAAACTTAGCTTTGAAAGTTTGAATGTTGCCAGGTGGACGAATGAGGTGTTAGAGTTGTTTTCGTAATAACAAACTTTGAATTCCAATTCAAATTTTCCTTTGGTGGAAGATGAAGTACCTGGACTAGGAGTCAACTGCCTGAAGAAATGACAGTCCAAAAGAGGGAGATTCGATGAGATTCCGATGAAAAGTTATCTCGTCCAGGGCACTCCAGGTCCAAAAATGACAATGAAAGGTCCCAAGTAGCTCAAAAAAATCAAAATATCGGGAGCAAAAATTTTTTGATTTTCTCTTGACAACCTTATTGAAATATCAAATTAATTTAAATTGAGAATAATATCATATATATAGGAAGATACGGAAATACAACTTTCTACCGGAAAATAAGTTCTATTTTGTTCCAGTAGCAGTCGAATCAAGCGGTTTGTGGACCTAGAGGACTAAACATTTTGAAAAAAATTGGAAAATTCATTCAAATTACATCAGGGGAGCCAAGATCTACATCCTTTCTCATTCAACGAATCAGTTTGGCTATACAGCGCGGTAATTCTGCACCGATTTTGGGTACACTACCAAAAGGAAAACATCTAGAAGAAATATTTTACCTGTAGCTTATCACCAATGTGCATAAATGAAGTTGTAATTTCAGAGTAAAAAAAATATCATATAATTTTTTATCCAATTTATGGGATACTTTACACCTTAGTTTCACTGTTGGTTTATGGATACCAAAAATTTTAAAATTTTAAAATAAATAAAAAATNAATACTTTACACCTTAGTTTCACTGTTGGTTTATGGATACCAAAAATTTTAAAATTTTAAAATAAATAAAAAATTATGGAAAAAGTTCTATTTTTTTCCACTGTAACCTTCAATATTAATAATAATAATTATTTTAATTTAATATTTGCGTCTATTTACATAATTTCTTACATAACAATATTGTATGGCGTTTGAGAATCGTTGTGACTACAAAATTAGTCTTTTCAACCTAAACCTTTAACTTTTAACCTAAAACCTAACCTAACCGACCGTATAATTAACTAATCATTTGCAAAATTACATTTATACACAGTCATCATCACTAATATAATTACTTTGGTAATGGTTCGTTTACATGACTCCGTAGATGAGCTACTACTCGTCGCTTCATTGGATCTGGAGTGATTCAATGAAAACGACGAGTCAGACCCTCATATGACACTATAAGGATCAATACAATATCCACTGATTTGATGACAAGATTCAGGTTGTATTCTATCAGCATGAATTCCACGATTCACCATTCGATTTCGATGATGAAGGAGTCTGGGATAAACTGATTCCGAACGATTGAGTGGATTTGTCCAAAGTCGTTCAGCAAAAGCAGCTGATCTTGGCCATAATTTCATTTCTAAATTATGTTGATCAACTTTTTCTGACCAAAGTGTAGCTTCACCTCCAAGGATTTGACCATTTCGAAAAGCTTCACGTGATCGATTGACACCAAGATGAAACTCAACGATTTTACCAAGGTCATTGTCATACAAATCCTAAAAAAAAAATTTTTTTTTATTAAAAATGAACAATTCGACAAAAAATTTCATAAATTTTTGATGTTCGACCCACCTGCCATGTTTTAATTTGCCAGAGATGATCTCTTCCGAGCCATGTTCCAAAACCATGGTCTAAATAATTTGAATCCAAATTGGAGAATATGAGTTTATAATTTTCTGACAAAAGTTCCTTGACCTCGTTGCTCATGCCTATTTCAAAGACCAAAATTTAACACGCATGCCCGGGGTTTACTTAGGTTTAGTTGTATAGTTTGTCTAAATCAATTTTGATTGGTTCACCTGTTGTCCAGACTTGGATGATATAATCAACAGGATTCAAATGAATTCTTCCACGTGATGTCATATCTGATGTCCATACAATTGGAGTAATATAATTCCCACCGTTTGCTTCTTTTAGCTTTTTAAATGCTAAAAATATATATAATATAATATACATAAAATGAAAGGCGCGGTTAGTTCAAATTAATTCATGTTAACCTCTGCTGACCTGTTTGTTGGAAATGTCCCCATAGATCCATAAGATCAAAAGTACTACGATTTCTCTGCCAATTTTGAATTTCAGCATTATTATACCAACACTGGAAGTAAATTTCATCTCCACCCATATGAAAGAGATCACGGTCAAAGAGGTCAAGCATGTCTTTGTAAATTTCTCCAAGGACAATGTATGTAAATTGGTTGAGAGGATTGAGTTGGCCACATGGTGGTTGACCACAAAATTGGCGCCAAGGTTCGGCATTGACACAGAGGGCGAGGTCACCAAGTCCTTCTAAAGGTCCCCATTGCCATCCATTACCTGATTTTTTTTTAGAAAAAAATAACAACTCAAACTTAGGATTACATTGTGCGCATGCGCTAGGATCCAAACCTACAAATCGGCTACTTACAACACGAAATTTCTAACTTTTTATCGTTTTCTGAAGGTTTATTAGACTAATTGCGCAACACCCAATAAGGGTTACATTCAATATGCGCTACAGCCAAATTGGGTTAGATTTTTCAACTAAGGATATTTGAAGTTTTTAAGGTTTATTCATCGTTTATTATTGTAATTTTTTAGATTTATTTTGTACTTCGGTTATCTGGAAATCTCATTTTAGGTTGATATATGTTAATTAGTTAGAATTTTTAAGTGGCGCATATTGGGTGGAACTAACTTCTGCGCATCTTATGAGCATCTGAGCAGTGAAGGGTTACATTCAATATGCGCTACAGCTAAAATAAATTAAATTTTTCAACCAGGATGTTTTAGGTTTTTTAGGTTTATTCATCGTTTATTATTGTAATTTTTTAGGTTTATTTTGTACTTGGGTTAGCTGGAAGTCTAATTTTAAGTTGATATATGTTAATTAGTTGGATTTTTTAAGTGGCGCATATTGGTTTAGCGCATATTGGGTGGAACTAACTTCTGCGCATCTTATGAACATCTGAGCATCGAAGGCTTACATCCAATATGCGCTACAGCCAAAATGGGTTAAATTTTTCAACAAGAATATTTTAGGTTTTTTTATGTTTATTCATTGTTTATTATAGTAATTTTTAAGTTTATTTTGCACTTCGGTTATCTGGAAGACTCATTTTAGCTTGATATATGTTAATTAGTTAGATTTTTTAAGTGGCGCATATTGGTTTGGCGCATATTTGATGGAACCGACTTCTAAGCATTCTATGAGTCTCTGAGCATTGTAATAAACGACCATTTTTTTTTAACTTACTTGTTTCTATAAACGATTTTTTTAACAGCGGTAGTTTGTTTAAGATTGAAAAATTTCATTTATTCTACTGCGTATTGCGCAGGCGCGTAGAAGATGATCGATCAGTTTAGAAACTCCCATCACCCTCCCTGCTCCAAAATTATCTAAAAAACTAATAATAAGTTATAACCTGCATGCGCAGGAGCATCCAATTCAGGTAGAAGTTTCACACCTATTAAAAATTAAATCAAAATTATAACTTTTTAAGGTCAATGACCTTGAAGTGATTAGGAGGTTAATTTTACCGCGTAGTTTTGAATATAAAATCAAATCCCGTACTTCTTTAGGACTATAAATTTCTGCTTCTGAGTAGGCACCATATCGCGTCATCTATATAAAAATGATATTTTTTTTTAATAATTTGAAAATTCCTGCGTCATCTAGTTTACTTTGATATAGATACCTGCGGAACACTTTTAGAGTAAAATGGAAAAGAATTTGAATCAGTGAGATGCCAATGAAGAAAATTTAGTTTATTTTGAGCCATTCCGTCAACCATTTTTTTAAGATGTTTGACAGGTATAAAGTTTCTTGAAGTATCAATCATGAGTCCGCGATATTTGAAAGAAGGTTGGTCATGGATTGTTGACTGTGATACCATCTATACGAAAAAAAGAAAAAAAAATTTTCAAATTTTCATAATTTTTTTTCTAATTTTCATAATTTTTTTTTCTACAAAGTTGGTTTCTATAGATACCTGTAGGCATTCATGGACTTCATCGAAAGCAACCAATTGGCTTAAAGTTTCTAAACCATGACGAGCTCCAAAATAAGTGACTGCATTTATTTCTACATGAAGTCGTCGACCTTGACCTTCGTAATAAGGTGCAATTGTAAGGGAATAACTTTCATCTGTATTTAAACTAATTTTAACATCTTGCGTTTGCGCAGTGAGGCTAATGGTAACAATATTCTTCTCAATTCCTTTTCCACCAGAAGATGTCGGAAAAACTGAATTTCCTTCAGATTTTGGATGCATCTGTAATATTTTTTTAATAAAAAAAATAATATTTGTATAATATTAAAAAATTTTGCATAGAGTTTCCAAAAATTTGCAATCATAGAACATTTTCTATTGCATAGAGATAAGGTTTTTATCAAGTTAACCCTAAGAACCTAAAGACCTTAACTTGTATCAATAACAAATTTCAACACGTCATTTGAGCCTCAAACTTTGAGCCAAAAAAATTTTTATATAAAATTTAATAAATTTCTATAAAAAATTTTTTAAGATTTTTTTTTTTTGAAAATTTATTTATTTTTATTTTTTATTTTTTTTTTTTTGAAAAAAAAATTTTTTTTTTCGAAAGTTAATTTTCTAACTTAAGATTAATTATTATTAAAATTGTATAAAATTTAAATCAATTTTACAAATTTGAATTGTTCGGTATAAAAAAACATACCCTAAAAAGTGTGTCAAGGAGTGCATTTCCAGCAAATCCTAACATGGCCTTGACTGATGGATGTGGTGCGTAAATATGTGTAATTTCAACATTTTGAGGGTAAAACATGACTGTATTTCTTGATAAAAAAGTCTACAAAAGAAAAAATCAGCACAAAAACTGCATCAAAGATGACGCATCTCTTCAGATTATGTATGTGCAAAAAAAAATAATCATTAGGAAATTATTACTTTTACAGTAGGAATAGGCCAAAGAGGTCCATAAGGTCCACAGGTCAACCAACATACTTCCAATGACACCCGATTTGTTCTGGTAGAATTTGAAAGTTGGCGGTAGCATGAAGTATCATCCACACATTGCCACGTCCATGGAGACTCACTAAATTAAGTGATTAAAAATTATATAAAATAAATATTAACAATAAGAACCGAATTCAATTCATTGTAATAATTTTACAATAATAATTAACTCAAAAAAAGTGAAAGCTAACATTAAGTAGAAAAAAAATTATTTTTACAACTTTTCCAATTTCCTGTGACAATTGTCGATATACTGACCTTGACAGAGTAAAATAAAGTTGACCTAGATCAAGATCAAGTATACATGAATTATTGGGATTTAGTTAAAACGAAAGGTTATTAACCCATCAAGTGCGTCTGATTACATTTTCTCTTGTCACCATATCTCTAGTTCAAGTTTATTGACTTTTGATACTCTGTTGTTAAAAAAAAATGGTAATAAGTGGAAAATTTTTAGGTTTTTTTCATTATTAACTATTCAAGGTCAGAAATGGGTCAAAATTTACACTATCTTGAGATTTGTTAACCCTTTTGAACCTGAGAACGTTAGAACGTAGATTTCTAATGAATTAATTTAAAAAACGATTATAGGTNTGGTAATAAGTGGAAAATTTTTAGGTTTTTTTCATTATTAACTATTCAAGGTCAGAAATGGGTCAAAATTTACACAATCTTGAGATTTGTTAACCCCTTTGAACCTGAGAACGTTAGAACGTAGATTTCTAATGAATTAATTTAAAAAACGATTATAGGTTTTAAAAAATGACAAATTGTTTTCGATTTTATAAATTTTTAATTAGAAATTAACAATTTTATTAATCAACTTATAATAAATACTTACAATTGCACTGTTTCTGAAGGCGTGAATAGTCGTCCATGTGGTTCTATTGATGACTCAACAATTGCCGTGTTTGTATATTGAGCAGCTACTAAATTTCCTGTATTTCTATTGGCTATTGAACTAGTAGCTGAGGTTAAACTAGATCCACTTGTCCTACTCTGTCTACGATGTGAAGATGACCCTTGTCCTGATACACTACCACTTTCTAATACGAATCCAAAAATAAGAAAAATTACTAAAGCTACAGAGATTTTATTCTGGAATCTATAGATATTTTGGTAGAAGTATAATTTTGACCAATCAGAACGACGCTTTCGCCACATGTTATGAAAATGAGGACACGTAAAATTTGAGGATCTGGTACTGTAAGTTTCTACTATAGGACTAAAAATTGATAGGCAAAATATAAATTGTTGCAAAAATCTAACTCCTTGTGAAGTGATGGTTAACTGAGAGAAGAGAATTAACTCTATTGGAGTAGAGGAGACAGGATATCAACATCAATTAAAGAGAAATCATCTTATCACGCACTAAGCACTCAAGGCAAGGTTATATGGCAAACCTACCCTTTTATTTCATAGAATTTTAGAATATCCTCTAGAATTTATATATATATATATAATCTTATAATAGAAGATATCTAAAATCTTATAATAGAGTTTTAAAATTTGTTCACACTAGGAGCTTTTTAGAAGTTAACGTTCACTAGTCTTTAGCATTAACTTAGCCTTATGCTATAACATTCCTATTAACGTTAACTTAATCTGTAGAGTTACATTAAATATTAACGTTAACTTAATCTTTAGGATTAAATTTACTATTAACGTTAATTTAATCAGTAGAGTTAAATTTACTATTAACGTTAACTTAATCTGTAGAGTTAAATTTACTATTAACATTAACTTAATTTGTAGGGTTAAATTTACTATTAACATTAACTTAATTTGTAGGGTTAAATTTACTATTAACGTCAACTTAATCTGTAGGGTTAAAATTACGATTAACGTTAACTTAATCTATAGGGTTAAATTGACTATTAACGTTAACTTAATTTGTAGGTTTAAATTTACTATTAACGTTAACTTAATCTATATGGTTAAATTTACTATTAAAATAGTAAATTTAATAATTTATTTAAATGTAAATTTATGTAAATTTAATAATATTTAATAATTAAAAATAGTAAATAGTCATTCATTTCAAAATCTTGAATCTACCAACTCCAATAATTTAATTATACAGAGAATTGTTTGGAAATTGGTAATCAGAACCTCATAAGGACAGTGACGTTGAGTTTTTTAATGCTGAGCAGAGGAGCGAACTTAGTGTCACACTCCTTATGAAGATTTCGATTATCAATTCCAAAATAATTCTCTGTATTAAAAATTAAAAATTCTTCAGAAATACGTATAGCGTCATCTCAAAAGGTGGAGAAGCATCCTGAACAACAAGGCTGGGCAAAATACATGTAGTTTGAAAATACTGTATTTTGGCTGATTCAGCAGAATTGTATTTTTCATTTTGTTGCCTTGTCGTGTCTTCAAAATACAAAGATAATTTTATTCAAATGGTTTGAGACTGCGGCATAAAATGAAGGAAATATTTCATCTGCTTACGCCCTGTTTAGTGATCACTTTCATTTATCCGTCTCTTGAGTAATCCTTTACAGGACGAATAGATTATTCAATTTAGAGTTCATCTAAGCATCTCTCAAGCGTTGCTAGAGAGACACAAAGCAAGAATGTTTTGAGAGAATTTATCTTTTGTGTAAATCTTTTGTGTATTTATCTATCGTGCGCTTTGCTTATGTCTAGTGTGCGACCTGTTCATTTTTATGAGTCGATTCTACCTCCATATTATTAATTCATTAGCAAAGAGAGATTGCGTCAAGCAAACCTTGCCGCTTTGGGGTCCCACCTCTGGGCTCCCGCTCGGACTCCAATGGGCTCTTTNTCCTTTACAGGACGAATAGATTATTCAATTTAGAGTTCATCTAAGCATCTCTCAAGCGTTGCTAGAGAGACACAATGACAAGACAAGAATGTTTTGAGAGAATTTATCTTTTGTGTAAATCTTTTGTGTATTTATCTATCGTGCGCTTTGCTTATGTCTTGTGTGCGACCTGTTCATTTTTATGAGTCGATTCTCCCTCCATATTATTAATTCATTAGCAAAAAGAGATTGCGTCAAGCAAACCTTGCCGCTTTGGGGTCCCACCTCTGGGCTCCCGCTCGGACTCCAATGGGCTCTTTGCATTGTAGTTTGATAACGAGTGCATGAATCGAGAATTCTTTATGGGAGCATTCTTAGTTAAAGTGAAAGGTTTATTTTTTCACAAAGAGTGGAGCGGGAGCAGAGCCCGAAGGAAAAAGGTTTGGGTGCCCGAGCGGGAGCGTAGCCCAAGAAATTTTATGAGAGACCTAGCGGGAGCGAAGCCCAAAGACATAATTTTAGTAATAGTAAAGCATTTCCAGAAAATATCTTCTAAGAGCCCGGAGCCCATTAAGTTTTTTGGAGCCCGAGCAGAGCACAAGAGTAAAAACATTGAGAGCGGGAGGCCGAACGGAGCCCAAGAAAAAAAAGCGTAGGAGCGGGAGCCCAAGCGAAAAGAAATTTTTGGACCGGGAGCCCAAAGGAAAAAATTCTGGGAGCGAGAGCCAGAGCGGAGCCCAAAAGCTAAAAAATTGGAAACGGGAGTGGGAATGGAGCCCGAGGTAAAAAGCCGACCTTTGGCGTCAAGAAATCAAACAAAGGATCATTTCACTGGCGTGACTGGCTTTTCAGTAGTGCGTGGAAATGTATTTTCAAAATACAAATTGTCTTTCAAATACACAAAACTGAGTATTTTGGGAGTATATTTTCAGTATTGTATTTTTTCAAAATTCAACTATTTTATTTTGATATCTTATTTTGAACTCAATTTTTCCAATATTTTACAGAAGTATTTTGAAAATACTCGAACCCTGTATATTGACCAGCCTTGCTGAACAACATAAATTTGCATACTATCAAATTCTCTAATGAGAACATTAAGTTCAAATTCATCATCACATCAAAAAGTTCCGCTTTGTTTGACCACAAAAATGTAAATCGTCTACAATATTTCGATTATATTATAGGAAGAACTTCGTAAATAGCATCAATCCAAGCTATACACCTTAACACAATATTTCTAAACGAGTTGGGACACAATGAAGTAATGACAAAGCTAGAAGAGAGTTTGAAATCTTCGGGTTAATAAAGTGGTTGAAACCGGATTCGGAGGTGCAATAGTGACTTAAGTTTATAGAATTCAATATTTAAAAAAATTCAAAAAATTCAAAAAATTATGACCGTAGTTTGAAAGGAATAAATAAGTTTGATAGAAATACAATTTTTGTAGAGTACGATCGCATACTCTGGGTCACTGTATGATGAACTGATATTACTATTTTAATTATATTTGCTAAAATACATATTCATACATAATAATAATACATAAGTTACATAATATTCATATATCACACTTAAGTTTTACAAATTCTAAGTACAGACGTTTTCGAATTTTTAAAACGAAATTTTGTTTGGCCGATAGCAAATTTTATGACTGTTAGACAAAAATGAATGTCATAAGAGGTATAATTTGAATGCGGCATACAACTCATGACGAAAATTATGTCATAAGATGTATAATTTGAATGCAGCACACAATTCCTCATAATTCTCTCCATCTGGAACTTTTATTAACGTTTATAACTTTCGTTCCAATCAACGGATTTGAACTCTGCACTTCTCTTTTTAAATTCTTTTGATTTGAAATAATTGAATAGTTTTGTCAAAATTTTAATAAATTTTATCATAAAAACAAAATTAAAAGGGACATAGAAAATGTCGAAATTATGCCATTAACTACAATATTTCATTTTCGCTAAAAAAAGACATTCTTAATGTTCCCGGGAATATTGCAGTTTCCTTTGAAAAGGTGAAAAGGAACGGGCTATAAGCAGTCACGTGGTTTCCTGTTTTAGTAGACTTTCACTTACCAAATTGAACTTGCATTTGATAGACACATGTGTAAATTATAAAAACTAAAATCGGGATTAATTTTTAAAGTTTTGATTTCGAACCATAAACTTTATTTTCTGGATCTTCTCCGAAACCGGTAAGCAACTAATCCTAAATTTTTATTTGGGAGTTGGATCTGGACAATTTTTTATTTCTAAGTTTTTGACTTTGTTTTTTGATAGGTTATGAGTATGGGTGATGATAGTTCAGATTTCGAGGATGAGGTCCTTTCCTTCGTGAAAGTTGGAGATAGTGATTTGGATGAAAATTAATTAGATATTGACACTCAGAGTAAAGGCAGCGAATCCGACGGATCCCTGGGTCCCATGGTAACCAAATGGTAAAATCCAAAGAAAATGTCGCGAAGATACTATTTAGCAAGACGGAGTATTTGAACCTCAGATCCATCCTTTCAACAATTCCAAATCGGGAAACACTGAGAACCTCAAATTGTCTGATAGCCCAACTGAGCTTGAAATTTTTTTAACACAATTCAATCCTACTCTTTTTGAAATTATTTCAGAAGAAACGGTTAGGCTTTTCGCACAATATATGGAGATGAAACCTGATTCGCCCGCATTGTCAACTTGAAGGAATGTCACAGCAGATGAGTTCTATTTATTCTTTGGACTCAGTATGTTGATGGCTCACACCAATGTTGCTATGAGGAATTTTGACGTCTTTGATAAGGTTAGTCCATAAATCCTCTATTTCAGAAAATTTAAGTTTTACAATTTCTCGGTTTTGAAATATGTTAAAATATAACCTTGGGAACGGAGTTAGATATCGGTTCGACATTCAGTTTCAAAAAAACGAAATTTGAAAATGAGTCGAGTTATGGACTAACCTTATCAAAGACAGTTTTTGTAAATTTCTCATAGCAACCTTGGCACAAACGATGAAACATTCGATCAACGATTATTGGATTACAGATTTTCTTATTTCTACGCCAACATATATCAAGTTTATGAGTAGAAATAGATTCAAGACGATTCTAAGGTTTTTGCACTTTAATGACAACGAGACGTTTAATAATTCTCTAAATGATAAATTTAGAAATTCACTTTTTTCGTTCAAAAATCTTTGCATCGATGAATCCCTTATGCTTTTCAATGGTCAACTCGAATTCAAGCAATACATCCCGAGTAAAAGGCATCGTTTCAGAATCAAGCTGTTTCTCTTGTACGACTGTAACTGGATGTCTTGAAGGTTACTGTATAGATGGGGAGTAAAACATAAATAAGACCAATCCAAGAGGCAGCAGTTGAGAAATCTGAAAAAGTTGTCATGGAGCTAATAAATAAATACATCGGAAAAGGGCATGATCTATACCTGGACAATTGATACGCAAGGATGGAATCGTTCAAGCTACTGAACTGCAAACAGACGAATGCCTACGCCAAGTAAGACCTAATCGAATGAGATTGGAGAAGAGTCCAAAGAAACTGAACTGTGACCAGCACATAGCAAAGTATTGTGGAAACATTCAATGGATCTCTATGGGTCTCTTGGATGGACAAAAAAGTTATCAATATGTTCATTACATTTCACGCAGATGAATTAGTTCCTGTCATCAAAAACCATTCGGCAGATTAGGGAACTGCGTAAACCCTTATGCATCTTTGAGTACAGGAAGAATATGGGGATAGTTGACCTTTCCGACATGATTCTCAGCTTTGTTGAGTGTTGAGTCTGCAAAAATCCAAGATATGGTACAGAAAATTATTTTCCAACATGTTGGACATCAGTTTGTTGAACAGTTTGGGAAGTCGGCACTGGAACAAAACCCTCACTTCCCAAATTCTCATTGGAACTTTGTCTACATATTTTTGATAGATTTGGCAATTCAGTCTCATCTGATAGATTTAGGCATTCATTTACACCACTGCCTGATCACTGTACTTTGTTTTATTTGTTATTTTTTGAAATTCAAACATTTTAGAAATCAATCAGCTTAAATATGACCTAACTTGTTAGAGGTTGTGACCTAATAATCTAACAACTTTGGGTGTCTTAGAGTTGATGGCCCAAGAAAATTTTAATCCACCCGATCAGATTCGACAATATTTTTAAATAATTCAAATCTTATTGCCTGAGTTTGAATTTTAAATTTTTGAACCTAACAACTCTAGGACACTCATAATATGAATTTTAAAATTTTATTAAATAATTCATTACTAAATCAAAATTTTTTTAGAAATTTCAAAATCAAAAAATTTCAATTTTATTTTTTATAAAAATCCGAAATTCGTATTGATTTTCTAGTTTCCCTCCAGAAAAGCCGTCAACCGAACTCGTCGACACCGACACAAGTAGATTCGGTTTTGGTTTCGGCAAATTCACAGATGTGTTCTTGCCAATTTCCTTTCCCTTTCAATTTCTCAGTAAATTAATTAAATTATTTCAATTCAAAGTAATTATTAGTCTAACATCCAACCAAACTGATTTAGCTTCTCCTTCTTGAGGGCACTGAGGTACTTAAGTGTCAAAGGTCAATGGGATATCCATTGTTGTTGGGATATAAGAGGGTTCTTGAGTACCAAGACCTCTACGGAGACAACTCGTCTTCACCATCTCCAAGTTGTTATCCTTAATTTTTTAATTTAAATTTTTTATAGTTCTTTCAATTAACATAAGACTAGTAAAACAGTTTGAGTAGTGGCGTGACAAAGAGCCGAAGCAATAATATATAGCTGCGATAGCTATGGCTCGGGTACCACCGAAGCGTAAGTTGCCTCTGCTTGTCTGTATTTTTAAGTATTATTTTAAGTATATTCAAACACTGTAAATTTTGTTTAAAGTAGTAATTTAATTTACAGTTAACTTTGGCGAACCCCCAAGGAGGCGTGATTTGAACCTTAATTTGGATGCAAACTTNGTGGCGTGACAAAGAGCCGAAGCAATAATATATAGCTGCGATAGCTATGGCTCGGGTACCACCGAAGCGTAAGTGACCTCTGCTTGTCTGTATTTTTAAGTATTATTTTAAGTTATATTCAAACACTGTAAATTTTGTTTAAAGTATTAATTTAATTTACAGTTAACTTTGGCGAACCCCCAAGGAGGCGTGATTTGAACCTTAATTTGGATGCAAACTTNTTAATTTAATTTACAGTTAACTTTGGCGAACCCCCAAGGAGGCGTGATTTGAACCTTAATTTGGATGCAAACTTTAGACGGAACGAAAACAATGACACGGATATTCGATTCAATGAAATCATGAATCGTACAGGGAAAATTACGATTGATGGAAACGTAAGTTTATCCAAGTCTAATGAATTTTTTTTTCGATTATCATATAATGAATGATTATTCAGCTTAATCCTCCACTCCCATTGACTTTCTGTCATCTGTTAAGAATTATAGACAAAAATGTAAAAATCTTTGTGATTTTGTATCACTACAGGAGTATAGAACTGATATCGATGACTTGGAGCACTTGGGCGAGCTTGGAAATGGTACATGTGGTCATGTTGTAAAAATGAGACATAAAGTAACATCGGAAATTATTGCAGTGAAGGTATGTAAAGACTCAATTGATTAGGTATTTTTTAGTATTTATAACTACACTTTGGATTTGGATTTGTTTCAAAGCAAATGCGTCGTTCGGGGAATACAGATGAGAATAAGCGAATCATCATGGACTTGGAAGTGGTACTCAAATCCCACGATTGTCCATACATCGTCAAGTGCCTCGGTTGTATTATTACTGACTCTGAAGTCTGGATTTGTATGGAATTAATGGCAACGTGTATGGATAAGTTACTGAAGCATCTCAAAGGGCCCCTTCCTGAACCGATACTTGGGAAAGTTGCTGTGGCGACGGTGAAGGCTCTCCACTACCTCAAAGAGAGCCACGGCGTCATCCACCGTGACATCAAGCCATCCAATATTCTCCTCGATGAAAAGGGAAATGTTAAACTTTGTGATTTTGGGATTTCGGGACAGTTGGTGGATTCAAAAGCGAAGACACGAAGTGCAGGATGTGCTGGTAATTAAAAAACTGATTGTTAATTTGAATTTCATTTTTATAAATTTATACAAAATTTAAGTATTTTTGAAATAATTTTTTAGCATACATGGCTCCAGAACGGATTAATCCAGAGGACCCAACAAAACCCACCTACGATATTCGTGCAGATGTTTGGAGCTTGGGAATCACATGTGTGGAATTGGGAACTGGGCGATTCCCTTACAGTGACTGCAGTACTGACTTTGAAGTCATGGCGAGGTAAATATTAAAAATACAGTTTAAAAGAAGTTAAAAAGAAAAGTATTAAAAAAAAAATTTTTTTTATACTGAAAAGTGTAATTATTTTTAAACTCCAAATTAGAAAAAAAAANAAAAGTATTAAAAAAAAAATTTTTTTTATACTGAAAAGTGTAATTATTTTTAAACTCCAAATTAGAAAAAAAAAATTTTAAATTTTGAAATTTTGTAGGATCTTAGACGATGAGCCGCCATCACTTCCCGAAAACTCGACAAAGTTCACTGGCGAATTTAGGAGTTTTGTGCGCGTGTGCCTGGCAAAAAACTACCGAGATAGGCCAAAGTACAAAGAACTCCTCCGACATGAATTCATTCGAATCAATGAGGAGAAGTCTGTAGACGTGAGCACGTGGTACAAAATCTACTGTGGGTCTCGTAAGACCCCACACTCAAACTCATCAGGGTTCAACAACTTAGGTAGGCATTCAGGTCGCATGCGCACTACTCAATCCGTAAGTAGTTCGGGAAGACTTGGATCAGCAGGAAGTCCGAGTCCCATTACACCCAGTCCTGGCTCAGGGAGGTCCCGTCAAGAAGATTGGTTCCTCCAATCACCTCGAGGACTCAGGTCGGGTTTCGATCGGCTCAATTCGGATCCATCTCCGAATGCTCGGACACCTTCAACTCCTGGGACGCCAAGTCCACTACAAGGGCTACCTCCAGATCCACCACCGAGGTAGGTATACAACTTAATACTTTTACCTAATTTCAAAAAGACACGGTCTTTTTGCTTAGTTTTGGGCTTAAATCTTTGTCGCGTTAGAAATAAAAAGTTATCTTTGTCGCGTTAGGACCTAGTGCATTCGATTCAGTATCAAATTTCGAATAGGAAAACAAACTAAAACGCTTCAATTTTTTTTTAGAAAATCAGGTTAAAAAATAGGCCATATTGATGAAAATTTTCAACATTAACATAAAATTTTAACATTTCAGACTCAGCCGAATGAGTTCCGAAGGTCTTCGAACTCCGACTCCGACGAGTAGCTCTGGGATTGGTAGCAGCAGCAGTGGAAGTGGTTTGCTCATGAGTCCCAGTCCAACAACATCTCTATCAATGGCCAATAGTACGCCGTCGCCAGAAATCCCACCACCTCAGCCACCCATGCGCAGGTATTTTCCTTCCCGACTCTTCTTCACCCCAGAACCCACGAGGAAACGGTTCTTCGACTTCAACTCACCCCCACCCCCACCACCCAGGTCCCAGACGCAACCACAGAACTTCGGAAACTAACGAAAGTGCTTCCTACTACCTAGCTTACATCGCTACTATGCAATTTCTCTATGAGCTTATTATATACGTACAGGTTTTTCTAAGTACACAGAATTGAAGAGTTTTGATTGATTTGTCTTTGTCCCAAATATGGTAACAATTTGGGTGTTATATCTCAAAAATTGTCAATTCCTCTCTTCTATACTATGAAAACCATGACGTACACTGCCTAACTCAACGAGTGATGATAATATTAAAAAATTTTAGGGAAATTTGCATTCGCATTATTCCATTCCGCTTCCGCTGGTCACTCTAAAGCTGCTAATTCTGAATTCTGAAATTCTTCTAGATCCCTAGGGTCAAACTCCAGTGCGCGAGTTTNATTTTAGGGAAATTTGCATTCGCATTATTCCATTCCGCTTCCGCTGTTCACTCTAAAGCTGCTAATTCTGAATTCTGAAATTCTTCTAGATCCCTAGGGTCAAACTCCAGTGCGCGAGTTTCCTTTTCAGATGGTAAGTTCACTCCCATTGGCTGATAAAAAAAGTGCTTTGTCGCTTGGAGTGTACATACGTAAAAACTGCGCACGCGTACATTTCTTATTATGAATTTACGTAAATACAGCACCCTTTGTACTATGCCTCATGCCTCTTTTGTTTTCTTGTCGTATGTCAGTGGGACTGGGGAAAGGTGGGAGTATAATATGTATATCACGTTGTCTCATATTTATGTCATTATTTCGCATTGCGTATTCAAAAAGCACATTTCTATCAATTATTGCAGATTATTATTTTATATACAGTTTTTTTTTGCATTTTTATGTAGATTTATGAAAGGACTTTTTCTTTGTTATTCCGGTTGCTGATGGTCAAGAAGCTTTTTGCATCTGGGTGGAAAATTGCACCGAAACGAGCTAAAGGAGACCATCATTGTTTTCAGTTAAATAATTTTTTCTTTTTTATATTATTTTTAGTTTACTAGAA
This sequence comes from Holacanthella duospinosa, assembly GCA_002738285.1. Taxonomy (NCBI): domain Eukaryota; kingdom Metazoa; phylum Arthropoda; class Collembola; order Poduromorpha; family Neanuridae; genus Holacanthella; species Holacanthella duospinosa. Next base: position 240,552 of record NIPM01000080.1, on the reverse strand, counting down.
ACCGCGACGTCTTTCTCGCTTCTTGTTATATCGATTACTATGATTATTATTATTACTCTTATTGACCTTGTTCTGTTGTGATTTTTGTTCATTTGTTACGGTTTCGAGACTGTCTTCACATCAGTACAATTTCGCTTTTTTTAGTAGATTTTTTTTTTAAAGATAATGTATTGAAAATATAAGTTTTGTTGTAATGAGTTGCGCATTAGCACCTTACAATAGAAAAAAAATAAGTTTTGATTCTGCGCATGCGATTAGCAGCCAGTAAGCACCCTATAAAGGAACATTATAGCNTAAAGATAATGTATTGAAAATATAAGTTTTGTTGTAATGAGTTGCGCATTAGCACCTTTAGAAAAAAAATAAGTTTTGATTCTGCGCATGCGATTAGCAGCCAGTAAGCACCCTATAAAGGAACATTATAGCTGAAGCTTTTGCACTTCACTCGATTGTCTCATTTTTGGCAATCATCGTCAGTAATTTACCACACATTAATTACCTCTTACAAGTTATTATAACTACGTTAATTATCGCGGGTTGATGTCATTTTAAAGTGGTTTAGTANAAAAAAATATCGTCAGTAATTTACCACACATTAATTACCTCTTACAAGTTATTATAACTACGTTAATTATCGCGGGTTGATGTCATTTTAAAGTGGTTTAGTATAAGAATTTTTTTTTTTTTTCAAATACATTATTAAGAAATCAGATTACATTCCAAAAAAAAAATTACAAAAAAATTTATCNATTTTTTTTTTTTTCAAATACATTATTAAGAAATCAGATTACATTCCAAAAAAAAAATTACAAAAAAATTTATCAGATGCGACAAAACTGCATCTAAAACTTCTATTGTATTCTGTGCGATAAATTCTTGACGATAAGTTTTCTCACGCCTTAATAATCCACTTTGCTTAAAAATGGAAGAAGTATTACATGAAAATTTAAATTATTATTATCGATAAATTACGTTTTAGTCACTCACTACTACTACAACTTACTACTGCAACTGAGCGCGCATGCGGAAACGCGCAGAATAATAAAAAATATTGTAACGTGAGGACATGCGTACACGTAGGCCATAGGTCAACTAAATCTTAAGACTGTAAATTCTACTCGTGTANGACATGCGTACACGTAGGCCATAGGTCAACTAAATCTTAAGACTGTAAATTCTACTCGTGTAAAATAATAGAAATTGTGCACATATTTATAATTATTAAGATTCACTACTAGTTTTAAATTTTAAATTTTAAATTTTAAATTACCAATTAGGTTTTCCTCTGACCCTATCTGACTCAATTTGCCAAAATTTAGACATTGATATGTATANTAAAATAATAGAAATTGTGCACATATTTATAATTATTAAGATTCACTACTAGTTTTAAATTTTAAATTTTAAATTACCAATTAGGTTTTCCTCTGACCCTATCTGACTCAATTTGCCAAAATTTAGACATTGATATGTATAAAAAAAAAATAATTATTATTCAATTACCTCTCTCAAACAGAAAGAAAAATGTTATGTTAGTTGTTGTGATACAGGAGGGGGTCAGAGGTCATATCGAATTCGATTGAACTCAATTGGGAGTGGATAAATCAGGAAAGAATTTAATAAACCAATGAAAACTTTGAGTAAAATTTTTATAACTATTTGGGGTTGGGATTTGGGTGCGATTGTAAATAATTTGACCTCACTCACTCATATTATGATATAACACATTATTTTTCTAAAAATATAACAAAAATGTAATAATAGTCAATAGTAAGTTTTTTTTTGTTCTAAATTTTAAAATAGCAGACTAAATTTTGCATATATTTTGTGAACCTTGACTTTTCTTTTTTTTTCGTTTACATATGTTTCTCAAATAGTATCTATTTTTAGTATTTAGGATTAGAAACACGTGAAGAGAAGGTTTTTAGACAATTTGACGTTATCGTCAAGAAATTTTTACTTCAAGGAAGTAAAAGTTTACCATCTCTAGTGAAATATAACTTTAGACAAAAATTAAACCACTACTGTTGTGGTTAGAAAGTTATACGGGGAAAATATGACGGGTAAAGAACCATCGGAAATTGACTAACTTGTGACTCCTAGTTGCGCGAGTGCAATCTACATTCATAAAAACACAATTTACTCTGTCAGAAGTATAAATATTAAAAAAAAAAAATTTTTTTTTTGCGAGGAAATTGTTTAAGAAAAAATTATTCGCACAATGTGCTTTTGCAATTTTTTTCGTTGGTGTCACTTTCCCGCTGCTACTGCCAAACAATACAAGTTCAGCGTGGAAATGCTCAGTTGTATCATAATCGTTTGTCAAATCATTCGGATTCCTGTGATTGCTTACGAAATCAAATTTATCACCAATCAATTTGCTCGTAAGATTCTCATTTTATTGGTAATAATTTTAACTCGTGTTTATATTAAAAAATCAATGTGTTGCGCCATTTTTTTTTACTCTCAGAACCCATTATTGCTCGCTTGCATTGCTTATTTTTTTTATAATATAATAATGATTATACGCTTCTTATTATGTAAACTCTCTTTCCTGCTGCGCCACGAATAGATCAAGTAAATTAACGTGTTAATGCGAGTCGAAGTATATTTTTTAAAGAGTGATCATCATTATGATCACTTAATATTTCGATTTTGAAATCCTCTACTCAAAACTAGAGGTCATTTTTTTGAATTCAAAATTTAGTTACTTTGACTTTGAATAAACCTTTCAAAGTCACTTTTTCAAAAAAAAAAAAAAAAATTGAACTATTTTATCCGCGTAATGTGAATGACCTGAGAGGTCACAGGATATCACAGGATATCAAAAATTTTCACCAATTTGAACACCCTGCTTCATAGTAATTAACTTTTAGAGCGAAAGATTGTAAACTCGAGTTAGCCTAAATAAAGTCATATTTTTTAGGCATACACTTGAAATTTCAAAATTTGAAAAAAAAAACGAAAAAAAAACATTGGAAATTTTTTAAATAAATAGGTTCCTAACTTTTTAAGGTGTATACTTAAAAGATATTACTTTTTGTCAGATATAAAAGTTTTTTTTTTAAACAAATAATACAGAGCAAAAGATTACGTATTTTTACATTTATACTAAACCTTAACTTTTTTTAAACTTCAACAGAATTAAAGGTAGGGCTAAAGGTACAGTGAATAAATCTTTAAGACCGCCCAGTAGGTGGAGCAATGCTTATATAGAGTATTACTTCAACACTGATTGACTTGTTTAAGATTTAAGTACTCTGTCATTGATTTTCTTAAAAAAAAAATTGAATTCTGCTGATGATTTTTCAGTATTCAGTAGTGTTCCGCATGGCTCAGCTTTTGGCGTGAGCCAGAGCCACTGGCTCAATGAGCCATGGCTCATTTTGCTAAAAGTGAGAATGACCTAGTGAGAATAAGCCAACACAAACCATAATTATGAACTGGCTAAAGGCAAATTGACTTTCAGTGACCGAAAATTCCGAACATTAAAAAAAAAGTGATGATTTGGAAGAAGAAAAAAAAGAAAAATTAGGGGAAAAATTGAAGAATTTAGAGGAAAAGTTGAGCCATTGAGCCATGGCTCACAAGTTTCGTTGAGCTGGCTCATGAGCCATGGCTCTGGCTCAAAATTACTACATGAGCCAGAGCAATGCACTGGCTCTGGCTCTGAAATTTTTGTGAGCCAGCTCGAGCCAGAGCCAGAGCCAGTGCCAGAGCCAGTGCCAGAGCCAGAGCCATTGAGCCAGCTCATGAGCCAGAGCCATGCGGAACACTAGATTCATTAAAGAATCAATGTATTTCTACATGATACGTAATCTTTCACTCCGTAATACTATAGTTTAGTAACTGAAGGTGGGGTTAAACATGAGAATAGGGGTACGAGTGCGCAAATTTGAATTAAATTTCATCATCGAGATAGGAGACAATACGATCTCTTCCGTTCGACATATCTGTGGTCGTTGGATTTGTGGATCCGCCCACTGAAGATGATTCCAAATTACCCAATAAACTGTTCAGGAATAAATCATTTGACTAAAATAAAATAAAATACAAGTCCAATTATTTCAAATTCATGGATAAAATGAATAAAAAACAGTATTTTTTTGTTTGCCTCTGAACTAAGCCATGGTCCATTTGAGAGCATTTGGTCTTCAGGTTTCTTCTCCATACTTGAATTTTGCTTGCAGTCAAGTAGATCTAAATATTTAAAAGTCATTGTAAGTACTTATAATTAAAAAAAAATGATATTACGCATGCGTAAGGAAATTTTCCATGTAAACTTACTGAGTAGGCTGTTTTCATCACAAGAGAGGAATTTATCGGAGGTGAGGCAACTGCCACCGACTATCCCTTGGTTGGAAGACTCTGAAGAGGGCAGAGTTATATCAAGAAAAGAGCTGAGGCTGAAATTACTATTTTCAGACATGCTCGATGGCTTCAGATGGATAAGTTCATTGAACTCAGAAGGTGTGATTGATGCAGTCCCCGATGATTCTAATAGTCTAGGAGACATCACTGAGGGTGAAGCTTCATGAGCTTGCGATTGTAGTACTGCTACACTGAGACTCTGGTGCGCCAATTGAACTGTTTCCATAACTAAAATTAAAAAAAAAAAAAATTTTTTTATCTATGTGATTTTTCATATCACTTTTCATTTTTCCTACTAGTAATTAGCAAGCATATTTTTTGCTAAAAATTCTACCAGATTCAAAAGTCGTTAAATCTATCACACTGTTGTATAATTTCAACGATTTCTGAATCGAAATTCTAAAAAAAAAATTGATTTTTCGTACCATTCTGCGCAGTCGTTGTAGTAATGGTGAAAATCCCAGTTGTGTCAATTTTCGGCCTAAGAGGAAGTACTCTTGGTACGATGACTTTCTTATTAGCAGGTCGCCCTTGTCGCCTATTTCCTTTGGGAAGTAAGATGATGGACTTATTATTACTAGTATTGTTCTGCTTTTGCGCATTGTTTCCTTCCTGCGCCTGCGCAGTAAGGTTCAGGGTCCGCATAAACTGAAGCTGATGTTGTCCTAATTTTGTAGTAACTCCAGGAGAATTCCCTGAGTCCATATTGAGTACAATAGGTACTTGTTTTTTGAGTATTGGTCCACCGGGTATGTCACCTGAGCGTTCATGCTGTCCAGTGGCAGTTGATGTCACTTGACCATCTGTCTTAACCACACTGGTACAGCCACACTGTGGACACTGTCCTATACCTTTTGCTTTGTGTTGATAGCCTTTTTTCTTTTTGAGCAAACTGCTAACTTTTACCAAATTCTGAATAAGGCTTGTGCCCATTGTGCTCGTACTTTCATATCTGTCCCATTTGTATTCAAACTGAATAGATGAGGAACTCCCAAGCATCAAATAGACTTCTCCTATTATAAACATCAAAACAAAAAAAAAAACATTTTTTTTATAAAATTTTGTTTATAAATATATTATATATTTAGATCTGTTCGAAACCTTGCCTATAGTTATCATTCCTGCTTCATCTAAAGTCCACCCTTTTAGACAAGCAGACGAGGATGAGAGATTTAAGTTAGACAAAAAATCTTCATCCTCTTGTCGGCTCGAGTGAGCTTGCGCTATTGGTTGTGTTGTTACTACTGGTGATTGATCAGTAGAAGGATTTGTGGTGGGTTGATGAATTTGTTGTTGAGGTAGTGGGAGAGGATCACACCAAGTCATTCGTTCGTCTTCTGTGTCATTGTCGTCATGGTCTGTCCCACCATCACTCACCTTTCGTTCATGTGGGAGGAGACTATCGGTATAGTTTCTAAGACTTATTTTTGAAGCACTCGTTCCTTCAAGGACTTTAAATGAAGGCAAATGATAGTTTTGACTCTGTGGGATGAACCGGAGGCGTGGGATTTGTTTCCCAAAAGTTTGGAGCAATTGCTCTTTCTCAAAAAGTAAAAAAAAAAAGGCAAATTTTAAAATCATGTTATTGAGTTTCACAGAGAAAAATTATTATTGAAATTGAAAATTTTAATAAACCAAATCATTTCTTACCATTTTGACTTCGCTTCCTTTCCATCGTTCTTCAAAAAATTTGATAACGCTGGAGAGAGATCGTTGAAGACTGAGATGAACCCTAACACGTGGGTTATAAGATAATTTCTGTACACATGACCAAGCTTCTCCATTTTCTGGGATGAGTTCCAACGTCACTTTGTTCGGTAATTTTGAGCCCGGTTCTTCAAGACGGTTGAGTTTTTTTAGAGCACGACAAACCGGAGTTTTAATTCTAAATGTTTTTCCGCGTACTTTGATAGTCGTAGATCCTTTTTGGACAAGTTCAGACAGTTTCACAGCAGTCTTCAAATTGAGAACGCGTTGCTTTTTTCGCAGTTCCCCATAATTTATTAGTCCATACAATTCTTGATGGGCTTTCTTCATATCTAATGAAAAAGTTATGAAATTTTTAGTAAAATGTGATAAAAGAAAAAAGTTAAAAACTTTTGTATTGACATAATAAATTCTCTAACTTACCAGGAAAAGTTAGAAATTTGCTAATTTTGTTCCATGTGCGATAGTAGAAGTGCCTCACTTGGTCCTTGTTTTTAGACATAAGGGAGCTCCGTTTGGACTTGAGCTTAAGGCTGATGTGGTTTTGAATAGCGTCAAAATCCTTACCAAATTCATTGAGTCCTTCAAAAAAGTACTGTTTATCATCACTCGACCAAAGTGTCCAATTCCGTTTCTTTTTGCTGTTATTGCTTGTCGAACGAATCGACGGCTCATTTGTTGTCGTATTTTCTATTTCCATAATAAGTGGATGAGACTCGGCTCCACTACTACTTCCACCCGGCACTTGCTTTTGGAGTAATTTTTCTTGTTTTTCAACCACACGAGCTGAAAAGCGAAGTGCAGCGGCTAAAATAAATAACAATGTTGATATTAAAAAATAACATTTGACTACTAAAAGTTTGATTATAAATAAAGACCATGAATTTGCACATACCTCCACCAATATGGTGTACCCATTTAGGATCTGACATGTCTTCTTCTTGGCTTGATCCATCATCACTATGGATCCAAAAAATGATTTAAAATTATATAAAGACAATTTTGTTATTAACAAAACGATAGTTTTGTTATTATTTCTAGAGACTTAAAGCATACATATGTGGAATGTAATCACAAAGTGCAAATGCTTAAGGTGCATATAGAGACTATATAATGTTATCTACAAGCACTTGAATACTTTATATACACAAGCATTTTGTAATATGATGAAAAAGAGAACGGAAAGATTTATTAAAGGTAAAGATAATAAAATTAAATAAATAAATTATGAAATTTTACATCAGTTTATAAAAACTTAGAATAATAGAGTAAAAATTCAGTTGAGTTACCTTTTTTTGGATGCAAAGTCATTGGTGATACTGTGAGCTCGTCTGTTGTTGGGTCTCGTTGAAGTCATAATCCTTGTCCTTCTTGTGTCAAACCTTGGACAGCTACATGACACAGACGTCGTTCAGGTCGACATTTTTTTACTTGAAATTGAGTCAAAATTATAATAGGCGAGGGAATAAGGAAATGAATAATGAGGAGTTAACAACAGAAAAAAAAAAAACATCAGGAGAAATTTTTGGTTGAGCTACTTGCTCACCACCACAACTCCCTTTGCACCTTATACTGTGGGGAATTTTATGAGAATTTAGAGTTTATGTCTCAAGGAATTCAAATTCAGTCAATCAGATTTGGATATTCAAATTCGGCCAATCAGATTTGAATATTCAAATTTGAATTTTCAAATTTGGCCAATCAGATTTGAAAATTTGAATTTGAATTTTCAAATTCAGCTAATCAGATTTGAATATTTGAATTTGAATTTTCAAATTTTCCCTCAAATCTGATTGGATGAATTTGAATTTTTGAATTTTCTTGCGACTATCAACTATCAACTTTGGACACCCTGTATAAAATTATAAAAAATAAAAATTATACTAGTGTTTATATAAATAAGTGCCTTAAAAATAATTAAGACAGTTTTTTTTTAAATCCAAAAATAAATAGACTAATTTATATTTATATATAATTTATATAAATTAAGAATAACTACAGTGCGTTCAAATAAAAAAGCAAAATTAAAAAGAAAAAATTTTGCGCAAAATAAAAAATTTAATTATATGTCAATATTTTATACAAATTATGAACTGCTCAAGTTCCTGAAAATTGTTTCTACGAAAGTTTTGTTAACTTTTCTTAAAGTAAAAAATGCCACAAAACTCTAATTTATGGAAGTTTTAAAAACGTTAGTGTCGGATTTTCGCCTTCTTATTCGAACACACTGTAGACTATTTTTTTCCCCGTAAAGTCATAAACTTGTTCAATCAGAAATATCAGTTATTTCACAATTTCAAAAACAAAATCTAGCTGATAAATTTAATAAATACTAATTGGTTCTATGTGAATACGTAGCAGGAAATTACGGCGCACGGAAATACGGTGCGGAAAATACGATGGCGAAATTACGGCACCGAAAGTACGGCGCCTGGAAAATACGACGTGTGGAAAATACGACACCTGGAAATACGGCGTATAAAACATGGATCATACAGATCTCGAACTAACATGAAAAACACACAAAATCAGTATTGATATGTTATTGCATTCCTCACTATGTCGCCAGGGATCTATATATACATATAACATATAACATCAACTCATCCGATAGATAAAAAAGAAAAAGCTCTCAACTTTTTGACATTTCAAAAATTTGTAACTTTTTTTCTCTACATTTCCGGTGAAATATTTTTGCATATTTGCAATCAGTGACAACATTTTAGTTTTCTAGGCGCCGTATTTTCTAGACGCCGTGTTTTTCAAGCGCCGTATTTTCTAGACGCTGTGTTTTTCAAGCGCCGTATTTTCCAGTAACTGTATTTTCGGTGCCGTAATTTCGGCACCATGATTTTGGTGCCGTATTTTCCGCATCGTATTTTCGTGCGCCGTATCTTCGGGGAACGATACTAACTCTATTGGATTCTAGGTACCAAATTCTACAGGAATGTAAAAAAAAAAGTGTATCCGCAAAAAGAATTACCCTCTTTTGATTGACTTATAATAGGTATGGAATACGTCATAAAAGTTAACTAATATTTTTTTGGGACATACCTTGTTAAAGTTATTTTGAAATATAAGTGTGCAAATTTTGAACATAATTTTACAAATATTAGCTGTCGAATGTTAATTCTGCGGACTACAATTACGTCATTAGTTGCCCAATGCTTTTGAGGCATTGATAGACACAAAAATAACTTTTTGTCACTACCCCTGTCTACTTGAAATTGGTTCTCATTATCTTTTCTTTTGTTTACAATCTCAAGTTTCGATGTCAACATTGTCAATTCTGTAATGGTGCATGTATTTTTGTCAAAAAATGTATACAATTGCGCAAAAAAAAAATAAAAAATTGAAAACAAACAAATAAATTTTCCACACCGTAGGTATTCTAAAAACATAAGGATTTTTTATTCATAAATTTCCAACATGTTGCTTTTCAAAATGTCGAGAAAATTTTTGGAATAGTAATTTCAATTTCATAAATTTTAACCTTATATTTTTGACTACTTAAAGGCGGAATCTCATTTTATTTATCGTTGTTTCTTCATGCTTTTTCGTGATTTGACTCAACAGAGATTAGCACATAATTTCAAATAATCATTTCAGATTCTCCCCAACAATAAAAATATTTTTATTGTTGATGAGAATCTAAAGCAAAAATTATCCTAATAATAAGTAAAAGTGAGATTATGATAAGTGACGACAGGTATCAGTAGAAATATCAGAGTCATGTTTGCTCTTGATTCTTTTCTTGACGATAGCAGGGCCCATCATGGCCGCTGCGAGAAGAGTCAAACTGAAGAGAACTTTAGCAGAGATAATATCATCCATTGAATTGATATCACTCACGACACTCCCTGCCTGAACTGTCAGGAAATTGTAAGGCGCAAGTCCAATGAGGACGGAGAAAAAAAATTGTATGAGAGGAACTCGTGCCAATGGAGAAGACATATTCAGCAACCAATTCGGTGTCATTGGAAAGAGACGAAGGGAAAGCAAGAAGTAGAATAAACTTGACCGCTTAGCAGCAACCTTATACACAAAAAAATAATAAATATTACAGTTAAATAAGATGTAAAATGTTCCTTTTTTTTAAAAGGAACATATATTTTTTGTTAAATGTTCAACACAACTCACTAAATCTTGAAACTGGCGTNATAAACTTGACCGCTTAGCAGCAACCTTATACACAAAAAAATAATAAATATTACAGTTAAATAAGATGTAAAATTTGGTCCTTTTTTTTAAAAGGAACATATATTTTTTGTTAAATGTTCAACACAACTCACTAAATCTTGAAACTGGCGTANTCCTTTTTTTTAAAAGGAACATATATTTTTTGTTAAATGTTCAACACAACTCACTAAATCTTGAAACTGGCGTAATTTATTTGGTGAGAAACGTTCGACAAGAGCGTAAGTGATGTACTTAGAGAGTAAGAAACAAAACGTTGCCCCAAAAGCAGATAAGATTGAACAAAGAATGAATCCATCCACTGGCCCTAGAACAGCTCCTGCAAGTAAATTCTGTAAAATATCAGAAACAAATTTAGTTATATGTTTAACATTTATTACATCATTTGTATTGGTTTGATGCAATTAAGAATAATTGTTACCAAAAATACGCTTCCAGGGATTGCAAATGCTTGCTTGTAGAGATACACAGAAGAGAAAAGGATGAAAGTGTAGAGTGAATGCTCCTCAGCGTATAATTCCAAAAGTTTCGAAAGAAAACGAATTTCAGATAATTTCGTTGGAAACATTAGTCTCTCCTGTGGAGCAGATCGGAAAACAATTCATTAGTCAGTTGGGGTATACATTTGGGAGGTGTCAAAAAATTACAGTTTTTTTTTNGCAGATCGGAAAACAATTCATTAGTCAGTTGGGGTATACATTTGGGAGGTGTCAAAAAATTACAGTTTTTTTTTCAAAAAATTTTTTTTCTGGATTTTTGCATTTCTCCACGAATCATGATATTTGAAGACTTTTGATAGTTTATCAAATAAAAATTTTTTTTTGAAAAAAATTTTTTCAAAATACCCCGAAGCCGGCAACTACTATGGACCCGACAGACGACAATTGTCGGGCCTAACTACCCGACAGAAAGTAGATTTTGTTGATACACCCGACAGACAATTTAGGTACTATGGACCTGACAGCCGACAAATCTACTTTCTACCCGACAGCTGTCGGGTAGTTTGTCGGGTAATAATGTCGGGTACCTATAGCCAGAGTTTGTCGGGTCTAACTACCCGACAGCGCTGATGCATACTTTTAAAATTACTNATGTCGGGTACCTATAGCCAGAGTTTGTCGGGTCTAACTACCCGACAGCGCTGATGCATACTTTTAAAATTACTTGTAAAATTTCTAATATTTTTTTTTTGAAAAATTAGACGATTTGAACCCATTAGACGACTTTTGGTTGAATCACCACCGATTGTGGAGGCAAGGTATAAATTTTCTATGATTTTTTTTTGCGAAAATTATTTTTTACGTTTTTATTTTTACATAGAAACCCGTTTCAAGTTGTTCTGATGCGATTCATACTAATTTTTGAAATAAAAGTAAATTTCGAATATTTCCCAAGTCCAAAATATTTATTAAGTCAAAAATTTTGAATTTATGACCAAAACAATCTGTATAAAAGTTGATCAGAATAAAATTCTGGAAACTTTTATATACAATAATTTTCTCTTTGATGACCCCTTAAGGTCAAAAGTTAGGTCACCTTCCAAAGTATCTATGGTGGGAGCAAGTAGTAAAATTTCTAATTTTCTATGAAATTTTATAATAGTGTTTTCCATATAAAATTTGAATAAAAAATTTTCCAAAAAAAAATTAAAAATTTTTCAGAATCGATTCAGGATGTCCTGAAATGAAGATTTCTATGCGAAAAACGAGAAAAAAATTAACAAAAAAAAACATTAAATTTATAGCTTGCCCCCACAATGGGTGATTCAAGCAAAAGTCGTCTAATGGGTTCGTCTAATTTTTTTCAAATAAAATATTACAAATTTTACAAGTAATTTTAAAAGTATACATCAAACTTGTCGGGTAGTTAGGCCCGACAAACTCTGGTTATAGGTACTATCTACCCGAAACCTGTCGCGTAGAAAGTAGATTTGTCGGCTGTCGGGTCCATAGTACCTAAATTGTCTGTCGGGTGTATCAACAAAATCTACTTTCTACCCGACAGCTGTCGGGTAGTTAGGCCCGACAATTGTCATCTGTCGGGTCCATAATAGTTTCCCCCCGAAGCCCCACCCCAACCCATTAGTCAAAGCATAGATTCAGATTTTATTACAAAGAGAATCCAAAAAAAAAAAATTTTTTTTTTTTGCAATATGTTACTCAAGTCAAATTATTAGAATTTTTAAGATACTTACATCAGGTCCTGAAACAAGGTACAAAAAGTATATCCAAAGAGTAGCAAATCCCAAGATGATAAAAAATCCCAAAATATTTTTCAACATTTTGAATTTGGAAAAATCTCACCAAAAGATGATAAAATCAATGATCACAGCTAATCAAAAAATACAGAAAGATTAAAGTTAAGTTAACAACAACACTATTTTATAATGACTTACCAACGGAGTTGTTATTGAAGATTTTGTGACATGTGTGTGGATGTGACATGTCATGACAATGACAACCCACATGATGACAAAGCAAAAAAAAAATGTCAAAATTTAAAAATTTTAATTAATTCTTTTCTTTTCATTGAAATTTGAAATTTTGAATTTTTTCGCGCTTTTTCTGTTTTTTGAAATTCCAGGTGCCCCTTTTCTCTCCTGTGATTTTGGCGTCTGTTCCGCTTATCCAAATGAACTTTTAAAATAATTTTACAAAAATTAAAATTTAATAAAATAAAAGAAAAAGTGAAAAAATAATAATAAAATTTAATAAGAAAATTATAATTAATTAATTATAATTTATAAAAAAAAAACAGCTTTTAATAATAAAATAATGATTAATTAATTAACTAATTAAAAGAAAGCTTTAAAAATAAATCACTAAACACTGTTTATTTTTTGTTCAGTCTTTTTAGTTCAAAAATTTGAATCAATTAATATTTTTGAAATAATTTAACATTAATAATTAACTAACAAATTTATTTGAAAATAATTAATAAATTTATTTTAAAACCCTTTATAATATACAGAGTATCCTTAAATTAATTCCATAAAAAAATATTTTCAAAAAAAAAAAAAAAATTTTTCGAAAAAATTTTTTTTTAAACTCAAAATTTTATTTTTGCATTTAATTTTAATTTTCAGTACCGGAATCCAGCCAATGGATAAATCCAGTGAGTTATCTTACATATCCTAGTAAGTTTTTATATAATAATTCTTAATTTATATATAATTAACTATTTATAAATTAAACTGCAGAATTCACAGCTGTTTATTTTTGTGTCAATTCAATCATTTTGGGTCTCGTATGTCTCTTTCTTGAAGCACTTTTACTCCGCTCAGTTAACAAGGTAAAGATAACTTAATTTGATTGGTTCAAATTTTTTATTTCCACAAACTTTGTTTGTCAAACTTTGTACATTTTTGATATAAAGTGGTACAAAAGAAAGAAAAAAAAATTTTTTTCTTTTGTATTTATTTTCAGAAACAACTTCGCGGTATTCAACCATGGTTTGTTTCAACAATGTTAATCTTTCTCATTGCTTTAATTTGCTGTGTTGTCACTTTTTCCATCTATGTTGTCAAACCAATTGATCACAATCATAAAATTGATGAACTTTTACGTATCAAAAATGAAGCAAAAGGGAAAAAAATAACGCCGACAACAATGCCCTCTAATGTTACCATTTTTGAAAATCAACTTGACATTTCAAAATCAACAAACGTATCAATCAAGGTAGTTGAAGTTAACGGTCTTGTTTTTTGTGTTCGACTCAACTCAACTTCTAAAGTCGAAGTGGTTCAAAATAGCACAAAAATTTCAGAAAGTGAAAAATGGGTTTTGATTGCTACACCAAATGGAGCAAAAACCAAATCTCATAAAAGTGCGGGAAATTTGAATGGATGTGAAGAATGGGATGAAACAAAAAACTCGTTTTCAACTCTTCATATTACTCCAAATGAAGTTTTGAGTTTAACATTTATGATTGACATTGTTAGATGTCTCCCTCAATTATTTCTTGTCAATCGGTTTGTAAAATTAGAAAAATTGCACACAGTACACATGACCCCACATACGAGTTGGTCAGCTCTGTACGTCAAACACGCTTAGGTCTTTTGATTTTAGATACATTTGAGTAAAAAAATTTTTGTCAATTATTGTCATGGTTACCATTATTCAAAAGATTTGTTGATAGAGATGTGTTTTTGTGACCAAGCAGAATACTTGGTAGAAATAATTCTTAAAACTTTAGTTTCTTGCTTTGTGTATTGTGCTACTCATTCAGAGTAGTGCCATATTTTGTCCCTAAATAAAAATTTTGACTAACAAAATTTGGTATGGTATCCTATTATTTATTATTACTGTATTACTGTATTATTTATTAATACTTAAGAAGTGCTCTGTTTACACAAATTCTGGTTATTATAAGTGAAGTTATTAAAGTTATGATAATTAAAGTTATACTTCCTATTATTAGATTATTATTATTATTATTTTATTATTATTAAGCATAAAGTGATAAGATATAATGATTAAAATACAGGATAGATACTAGATTCAATACACGATAGGTCGCAAATATCTNCCACTCATTCAGAGTAGTGCCATATTTTGTCCCTAAATAAAAATTTTGACTAAAAAAATTTGGTATGGTATCCTATTATTTATTATTACTGTATTACTGTATTATTTATTAATACTTAAGAAGTGCTCTGTTTACACAAATTCTTGTTATTATAAGTGAAGTTATTAAAGTTATGATAATTAAAGTTATACTTCCTATTATTAGATTATTATTATTATTATTTTATTATTATTAAGGATAAAGTGATAAGATATAATGATTAAAATACAGGATAGATACTAGATTCAATACACGATAGGTCGCAAATATCTGTATCATGATGAATTTTACATTCATTTAATAATACAGTAAAGTTCGGTTATAGTGAACTCGTAGGAACCGGCAGGATTGATTCAGTATAGTCGGAGTTCATTATATCCATATAGTGAACTGACGCTACAATTCAATAATTGTTCACTATATCCAAACATTTAACTATAAATTCACCTACTTCGATGTAGAGAATTACTGTTTAATGGTAATTTGTTTAAGCCTTTGAATACGGTTATGTTCTCATGTTGAATTTCCATTTGAAGTACAGTTAACGCTTATAACATCTCCGAAACTGCCTCAAGAATGATTTTGGCAAGCGTAGTCTTTTGGTACCTTCAATTGAACTAGTGTTTGGTTGGCTTAGAAGCTTGTTCCCTTGCATACACAGGCTGTAAGTCTACTTTTATTGCCAGGTAAGAAAAGGTGCTTAATATGCATTTAATTAAGAATGGTAGATTCACAATTGTCCAACAACAAGAGAGGTTTTCGATTTTAAGCCTAGAAGGTTGTTTTTCCACAGTATATGGAGTTTTGAAAAAAATTTGAAAGTCAGCCAATTTTTCTTTTTGTCTTAAGAAAATAACAATGCACAACCTTTCAATGATAACTGCCATCTACTTTTCGGATCTAGTCACATTTCCGTACAATAGTGACAGGTTCCATGAGTTTTTTTTCCACCAGAAGTTTTTCAAATCAAAAGTGTTTCGTAACTGTAGAGTTGACTTTTAACACATAATCTCCCATTTGCTTGGCAGGGACAGTACGGTTTGCAATAGCCGGAATTCTATTATACCCGGACTTCACTGTATTTATTATGCAAATCTTATATCTCATATCTATCACCATTGCCTAAATCCTACCTCAAAAATGTTAATGATGATAGCCTGCTCAACCTCTTAATTCAACCAAAATAAGGTTTTTTTGCAATATGGTGTGCAGAAGTCTAATTAATTGAAAAATTTGACAAATTTTTTAATTTTAAAGCCTGGCAAAAGTTCACGCCCAAATGGTTTGACATTAATTAATCAATCGATGAGTTTAGTGTCACTGGATTCCAGACCATTTTGTCAATCTAAGTTCAAGTAAGTTTGTCGTTTCTGACGAAAAACGGAACAGTTCGTATAATTTTGACCTAACCGTTTGAAATATTTTGGATATTAAATTGTAAAACAAAAGTTTAAACGCATACTAGTAACATACTGAAAGTGTTCTTACACAGCATGAACTATCATTAGTAATTGTTAAAACATTTATTCATTAATTATCTTTCAAATTTTTAACCTATTCACTGAATTCTGTTTTGTCATAATTAATTTCTTCATACTTTTTTATCAGTTACCATTTTTTTTACGACTTATCTAATAGTTCTAATGCTTTTTTTAAGTTTTGCATTGACATCGTTATACCGTATGGTCAGATTTGACATAGTTTTTTTTTCTCTCCCTCAATCGCCAAGATATGCGCACTTCTCATTACATCATTGTCACGCGAAATAGATGGGCGAACACTTGCATCCTGTAAAAATAAATTTACAAAGGAAACAACTTTTATGACAAGTTTAGACTTTCTATTTAATTCTAAAAAATCCAGTCTTTCTTTTATTTTTACGGGAAATTAGGTATTGTTGTGGTGACTGAAGGGTCTGATCAGGTTCTGGATTCCTGTGAGCAAGGGCTTCGATCCACCAGAAGTCATAATTTGCCGTGTCTAATTTTTTCACCTGCTTTGGTTACAATGTACCGTACATTGACATTGCCGTGAGGAATTATAGTTCGTATCGAAGGACCGGTTGAAATCGTCCATAGAGAGGGAGGTGGGGCGTAGCAAAGGCTGGATTCGACCAAATGGGGGGCAGTCAAAATTTCTAAGTATTTAAAAATGAATTCCCTGTCTTTAAAATTTTCTAAGTTTTTTTTAGGTTTTGTTTCCTCATAAACCACAAAACGACCTTTAAGAAAGTTGTTTGTAATGGTGAGTGGAATAAATTTACCCTCCTGCATTTTTCTCTGTGGTCATCCAGTTAGGATCAAATAATTTATCGGTCATGCGGAAACTGGGTGTTCACCTTCACCTATGCCCTATGACCTAAACGGATGACCGTAGAGAAAAATGTTTGACGGAAACATTACTCCCCTCATCAACAACTTTTATGAAGGTCAATTTGTGGTTTATGAGAGAACATAAAACCTAAAAAAGCTTAGAAAATTTTGAAGACAGGGAATTCATTTTTAAAATACTTAGAAATTTTGACTGCCTCCCATTTGGTCGAATCCAGCCTGTGCTACGCCCCACCTCCCACTCTATGGACGATTTCAACCGGTCCTTCGATACGCACTATAATTCCTTACGGCAATGTCAATGTACGGTACATTGTAACCAAAGCAGATGAAAAAATTAGACACGGCAAATAAAAGGAAGACTGGATTTTTTAGAATTGAAAATTCATGACAACATCATCACATGAAAACTACTGTACTGTCGGTAGTCGATAGAGTTTAAGTAAAATGACTACTAAAAGTGTGATTCTCGGAGAGCCTCGATTGTGTCACTTGGGCTAACAGCAGAAATAAGTGACAGAGCATTTAATTCATCAACTCCAACTCCGCTTGGAATTATAAAGGAATTTCCCGGCATAGAGTTAATATTTCGTCCGGTGTACCTAGTGAGATAGCTTGAGTAAATAATTTCGGAATTAAATTAAGTATCTTATTGTTACTTGTAAAGGTTGAGTTGTCAAAGCCTTCTTCAACCCCAGTGACAGCAACCTTTCCATTGATTCCAAGCATCCGTACATCGTCCGAATTCAAAGGCTCATCGGCTTCGCCTCCGCCTGTCTTTGACATCTTTGTTTTATTCATCTTTAGAACAAGGTTCTTCTTTGCGTTCTTCTNTCTTTGACATCTTTGTTTTATTCATCTTTAGAACAAGGTTCTTCTTTGCATTCTTCTTCAAATTGTTTCACCTTTGCTTAACCTCGTCTGTCGTACGAACGACTTTAGATACTTTGTTTAAATTCAAAGTAATTGCTTCCCATTGGTAATCCTTTCTTTCCTTTGTCAATGACTGAGTGAATGATCCAAAGGGGATACTTTTCCGCAGCTCTACTTCACGTTTAACAACCTCATCTTCTGAACTCGTGAAATTCTTCCGTGTCTTCACTACAGTCTTATTCATTTTCACTTTAAACCGATACTGTTTAAAGTTAAAAACTTCTTAAAATAATTGTAATGTAAACAAACCTAAATTTTTCAAATGAGTTCAAATTTCGTGAATATTTTATACACGAACTCTTAATTTTCCTTTGTTGCCAAGTCCACTTTCGGTTAACCATAACATAACTTAACTTTAACTTAACCAACGGTTTCTAGATTCAAATAACCAATTGGATTAAGGCGTAGTTAACTTTTTCGTTAACCGGTCAGTTAACCAAATTGGTTAACTTTTCTACCAAAATGCAGCCCCAGAAGTGCAACATATGTTGAATTCCTGTGACAGTAAATGGCCTGTAATTTGAAGGTTTCTTGAAGGAAACATTTTCTGAGCCTTGGGATTTGAAATTACTATAAAGTATTCTTACACAGTATGAACTACATTAATAATTGTTAAAACATTTATTCATTATTATCTTTCAAAGTTTTAACCTAAGATCAATTTATGTTTGATAACCATAATTTTATGATTAAATGATCCAAAATATTAGTCACTAATAGTTGATATTTGTCATTTCATTTCAAGAGCTTAATCTATAAAAAAATTATTTTTTCTTGAAATATAAACTAATATTTTCAAACACGTTCCAACAAAATTTAAACAGTTGAATTGATATTGAATTTTTAACAATAAACATTATTCTAATCTGAAAACAAATGAGAAAAGGAAAGTTTGTATCAGCGGATAATATTCAAGAAACATTGCAATGAAACAAAATACAAAGGAAACTAAATATATTATAAATACACTTCGTATAGTTGAATGACTCATGCTTAATTCAATTGGAGGGTTTAGAGCATCTCTGTAACCACGATACCAAGCAGAGTCAAGTGCTTCCAACAAGTTATTCCAATGTAACCGAATTCCTGATGAAGCGAAGGCACCAAGTCTCTTCACCAGAAGAATTTGTTCCCAAGAAAAATCAAGAGTAATAAACATATAGTGTTGAGGTTTACTACTATCCCTAAATCTTTCGTTTCCTATGTAAAATTTCTTATAAGAAATCTTTGTAAAATTTTTTAATGTTGCATATACATGCTTCTCATACCCGACATATGCAACTTTGTTACACTTTGATAGTTCTTCTAAATGAGAACTTGACGTATTATAGTATATAGTATCCGGATATCTTATAATGTTAAGCAATTGTAAATAATATTTAAGTTCAGATGAAAATTCTTTAGTTTCATTACTCGTATTATTGCCGCAATATACTTGATCGACTTTAAAAGCTTGACTGAAATTGCAACTACTGTGAGTAATGAGATGTCTAAAAATTGACTTCGCAATTATGTTTCCTATCTTGGAATAATTGATAGACCCCAACGTTTCCATAGGTTCTGAATTTAACGTAGGCATAGGCCATAGTGTCCAATTGGCATTTATGGCATCATTAAATGTTTTAACATTTTGAATTTGTGAAGGTACGATTAAATTACTGACAACTAAACCTCTGTATGAATTTGTTAAAATTATACTCATTAAAAGGAAAGTGGAAATAATAAATGTGAAAAATACTTCTGAGTCTAATTTTTTAGAATAATTTGGACATTGTTCTATTAGTATTCCATAAACAATAGCACAACAATTATCCCTAATATTTTTATTAAAAAATACTACCGCCAAGAACAATAGTAATGTGGTTGTGGCAAAAAATGTACTTATCCAAACTCCGTAGTGAAATGGTCCTATGTATGATTCATAATTGAAATAATCATGACTTGTATCACATGCAATAAAATTGTATAAGATTGGTTGATTTGACATAAAAANTTCATAATTGAAATAATCATGACTTGTATCACATGCAATAAAATTGTATAAGATTGGTTGATTTGACATAAAAAATCCCCACTGATAATGTATAAACATTTTTTTCGTTTTGCCAAAATGTTCAATATTAATTATTTTGTTTATATAATCAAGGTTAGATCCAAGTGTTCCAGATACAACATGCGTGTAATGTGGCTTAGTTAAAAAATCTATCAGAAGAGAATAAAATGTATATTTATCGCTACATTTAAAAATTTCTCTTTTTAATCCGAAGACGGGTAACATAGTAGTAGCATGCCGATATGATATAAACAGCCATGCTAATTCAGTTACGTTTAAGAAAGCTAAAAATTGCAAAAGAAAGATTTCTTTGATGTCACTAACAGTTGTCGTATTTGAGACGTTGAGTGTACTCGCAAAATGAAATCGCCATCTCTGTCCCACCTGAAAATTGCCCAATTTCATTTTCCATTGAATTGGATTAAGATGATCCTTCCAAATTAACACAAGACTAGACTGTGGATTTTGTGGATAATATTGATTTTGAAAATATCCTGGACCTTTGGCGTAAGTTTTCTCCAACTCATTGTTCGTGGTGTCAGAAATATTATGTTTACCAAAGGTATTGATAATGTTAACAAAATACAAAATGCCGACCAGTGGGTGTCTCCAAAATTTAAAATCCTCATTACTATGGAAATTTGTATAAATTTGCTCCCGATAAAACGATTTAGCTAATGCATACTGTATTTGTTCTTTGTGATATTTTGGTACCTCGTTCCAGAGATCAACTAAGACAGTCGCAATACATTTTCTTCGAAATCGTATTTGTAGAAATTTGAACTTTTGGATATCGACTGAATTGTTACGTTCAGAATTATACCAATCTGGAGTAAAAACTTCTACAACGAATTGAAAATGTGTATAACTTCCGAAATCTGAAAAAAAAATTATATCAATGTAACACTCACGAAATATTTGTAACACTGGGTTCAAATCAACATTCCATATATTAGAGAAAATTTGTGGTCTAACCAATAATGGTATGAAAATTATGAAAGAATAACAAAATATTAATGCATGATCCATTATAATTTTGATATATGTTTTGTTTTCTTCAACTACTAGCTAGGTCCGCTTGGAACTTGNTCCATTATAATTTTGATATATGTTTTGTTTTCTTCAACTACTAGCTAGGTCCGCTTGGAACTTGAACTCTTTTTATAAGTTTCGTTTATTATAAAATGCTCATTTTCGTAAAACATGCCATGATTATAAATTCATAAGAAAGGAAGACTAAATTATGGGCTAAATACTTCAGTATATGCGATTTTATGGGCTGAAATCCGACTCACAAAACTAAAGGTCGTAACATGTGATAATTATTTGCTGTTTTCACGCTTTGCAACTTGACAACCTTAAAGTTGTAAACCTCTACAATCTTTGCGAGTAACAAAGCCACACCTTTCAAATTTAGATTTAACGCAGCTCAATATTAAAAAAACACTCTGTGTTCATAATTTGGCTAGAGCATTTAGCGTTGTTCCACTCCACAAATCTCACAATGTGGTATTAATCACAGTCACAATAACCATAAAACTGTAATTTCTAAGTTTGAAACCTCTCAACTTGTAAAAACATTTAGCCGNGACTCACAAAACTAAAGGTCGTAACATGTGATAATTATTTGCTGTTTTCACGCTTTGCAACTTGACAACCTTAAAGTTGTAAACCTCTACAATCTTTGCGAGTAACAAAGCCGTACCTTTCAAATTTAGATTTAACGCAGCTCAATATTAAAAAAACACTCTGTGTTCATAATTTGGCTAGAGCATTTAGTGTTGTTCCACTCCACAAATCTCACAATGTGGTATTAATCACAGTCACAATAACCATAAAACTGTAATTTCTAAGTTTGAAACCTCTCAACTTGTAAATACATTTAGCCTCTTATTACCTGAAATAACTTTATTCTCCAGTTTACCACCGAAAATAAAATTTAAGTTCTACACACTGGTACTAGATATAGTGCCGAGGATTGATTTATTCGTTTCATGCGGAATAAGTTGGTGCCAATCTTGATTTTTCAATATTTTTGAAATTTGAAATCAAATTTGAAATCAAAAATTAATTTTTTCTTGATTCAGTGACACTAGAAATACGAAATAGACGACCAGAGTTAATTACGATTATTCAATTTTATGCATATTATGCATTTGGTCGTCCTTGTTCACAAGGAAACTTAAAATTTGACAAAAGGTGTTGCAGGTCTATTTAAAGATAGACCTCCATTATATTGTGGCACGGTGTCGATTTATTAATTAATTCTTTTATACTGGTATTCCAGCTTAGGGATGGGTATTCTTATTCCTTAAAGTCAAATAATAATCGAGATAATTTATAATCTAATAATTTATTCATCATCAAGGCCGACCAAAAAATGCGATCAAAATCGTGAAAAATGCTAGCTATTCAAAGAAAGATTAATAAAAGTCTAGCTCAATTTAGTTACCCGGTTATGACTAAGGAGAATTTTAATAAGAAACAGTACATAAACTCAACATATTATAATATGACAAATTCGGATTATTTTGCACTGTAAGACGACTTTAACATACTAAAGTCTTACTGAAAGCCTTAATCAAGGTTGCTATGAGCAATGATCCAAAAGTCCTTTAAGAGGTTAGCCCATAACTATTATTTTTAGAAAAATTATCAATTCTAAAAAATATCGAACCTTCGCTTTTGTAAAAAAATTTAATTTTTTTTTACTTTCGAATTTTAAATTATTAACAGTTTCAAAAATATAATTAGGGTCATGTTAGCTAATTGTAAATTTTTTTTTCACTTTTCCGAGTTTGACTCAAAAAGTATATGGGAATAAAGGTTTTTTCTAAAAAAAATTTAATAAAATTTATTCAAAATACGATTCTCTATCGTTGTATGCTTTTTATTTAGTCAATTCCTCAGTTCGAACGCCTGGAGCGATTTATTTGCATACGCAAAACTACTTTTCACAATTACCAAAGATAATTGTTCTAACTGAAAACTAGGTGTGATAATTGTGAAAAGTTAGATAGAATTAATTTACGGTCATTTCACTTAGATTATATTTATAATATGATGGAGGACATCAGACTGATGTTGATAGTGAAAACTAGAACATGATTCGCTTTTCTAGATATTTATAGAAGGCTCCAGAATTTAATGTTTCAATTATTTTCGAACCCTATCTATTAGCATGTGTTTAGTCCCTTGGATTTTTGAGAATTTTTAGTATAAAACTCAAGTGGTTAGGCTCATGCCCAAAGCATTGGGATTTAAAATTTCACAATTGCCACACATTTGATGACTATGTGTGGAAATTGTAAAATTCGAATAATTAATTCAAAACTTAATAAATAAATAATTTTGTCAATGCTGTGAGTGGAAACATTACCATTGTCAGACGCTGCAAGCGGAGATATTACTATTGACATACGCTTTTCCATCGAACTTCTTTAAAGCAGTAAGAAAAATTAAATAAGTTAGTATAAAAAATATCACTTTCAGTGATATCTTTTATACTAATTAAAATGTCAGAAGTAGGAGGAAGAAAGAAATCTACCAGGGTAGGTGAAGTCCAACAGAAACAAAGTTTCCGCAAAAAAGTAGGCAAATGTTCCACGTGTCACTGGCTCATCTTCCTGGCTCTGGATCACATTGTAATTCTTGCTTTTTATTTCTTTAGACAAAACGCGGATTCTTCAATAAAATTATTACAGTATTTTACCTTTTTTTTTATAAAAATTTAAAGTTTTCCGCCTTTTTTTTTATAAAAATTGAAAGTTTTCCGACTATTTTTAATTCCCCCATTAATCCCCAGGGAATTTGAAATCTTCTCCCCCGGGATCCCCAGGTTTCCCCACCCCCAAATCCCCAGTTCCCCTGGGGGATGGCGAACACTGATTGTAACGTACTTCGGGTACATATATCATATGAAATTAAAATCTTACTTTAACAAAACCACTCAATACACAAATGTAACAATGGTGGCCAATGTAGGGGATGGGGGGGGGAGGGGGGCGGAGGAAAAGAAATGCAATGTTGTCAAATTTAAAAATATTGCAATGTGGCCAATTTTAGTACATAAAACAAAAAAACTGTTACAAAATTTTATTGAGATGGTAGTTTTACGCATTTAAATATTAAAAAAAATTTTTGATTTAATAACGATCAAATATATTGCTGTTTGTTTTTACTTCCAAAATAACTTAATTACCAAATTTTTTTTACCCACTCGAATTTCTATTTAAACAAAGAAGACATTGTGTTCAATAACTACTATAATTTGTCTCGTTATTTTTTTAGTTTGCATTATACATATATTTTGGGATTATTGGATGCCCTTATTTCCATTGACATCAATTTTGTCAATATTAGACCTTAAATCATTACTATAAAATCCATAATTCAAAAGGAAAAATGTAGTTGAGTTTATGTACTGTTTCTTATTAAAATTCTTCTTAGTCATAACCGGGTAACTAAATTGAGCTAGACTTTTATTAATCTTTCTTTGAATACTTAGCGTTTTGCTATTTGAGTCAGCCCAAATGCTATAACAGAAGTTGACGTGAGATAGAACAAACGCATTAAAAATTATTTTATGAATGTGTTTTGTAAAAGATCTTTTTAAATGCAATATACGACCACATGCAATTGCAACCTTTGTTTCAACCATCTGTGCATGATTTTCAAGTTGTTTTAAGAATGACTCCTAAGTATTTGTATGTTTTTCCTTTTTTAATTTTTTGATTGGAAAATAATTGATTGAGGTAAGTCATTATCTTGGCTTGTTGCTTTTCTGAACACAATAAATTCTGTTTTGTCATAATTCATTTCTAGGCCTACTCTTTTATCAGTTACCATATATATTTTTCAGGTATCTAATAGTTCTAATGCCTTTTTTAAGTTTTGCATTGACATCGTTATATCTTCCTCGTATGAATATATTGCACGATCGTCTGCGTATAAAATTATTTTAATATTAAGATTAACAAAAATTTTCTGTAGGTTGTTGACAAATAACGTGACATGCAATGGACCTAGAATTGAGCCTTGAGGGACTCCATTTTCAACTTTGTATTCATGGAAAGCTGATCATTAATTTTAAATTTGACTTTTCTTCCTTTTAGGTATGGCTCCAGAAGTGAAACATACGTTGAATCTATGTTGAATTCCTGTGATAATAACTCCAATAAGTAATTATGATTTACTGAGTCAAATGCTTTTTTGAAGACAACAAAGACTACAGTAACTTTACCATTCTTTTTGTCTAAGCATTTGTAGATAAAACTAGTTAATACTTTTATAGCGATATCACATGATCTACTTTCTCGAAAGCCATGTTGGGTTTCATTTAATAGGTTATTTTGTTTAAGATGTTGAGATAGCTTACTCTTTAGAACTCTTTCGAATACTTTACATAACAAGACAGTGTTCGAAATTGGCCTGTAACTTGACGGTTTTTTGAAGGAAACATTTTCTGAGTCTTGGGATTTGAAATTACTAAAAAGTATTCTTACACAGTATGAACTACATTAATANTTACACAGTATGAAATACATTAATAATTGTTAAAACATTTATTCATTATTATCTTTCAAAGTTTTAACCTAAGATCAATTTATGTTTGATAACCATAACATTATGATTAAATGATTTAAAATATTAGTCACTAATAGCTGATATTTGTCATTTCATTTCAAGAGCTTAACATGGGACATTTTGAGGAGAAGCAATGCAAATACTGTGGAGAACAACTTTCTTGTTTTCATGCTATTTGGGAATGCACTGGCACATCTCACATTAGACTGAATTACTTTCAAGGAATGCCAATGGATCCAATTCAACTTGTCAAGGACGTCACAGAAGCTTCTACTGATCCAAACTTCACATTTGATTTATCACTTTTAATTTAAAATATTTTAAAACTTTTTCGGTAATTTTAACACTCATAATTTTATTTTATTTAAATTTACTTATGTGTGTAATTTCTTTGATAGGGCGATGGCCAACGTCAAATAAACTTGATTGATTGATTGATAATTTATTCATTATTATTGAATTCTGGGTTTGGGCTATGGGTTAAATTAGAAAATTTGCTTCTGAATTGGCGTTGTGGCTATACAAGTAAATTCTGGTGGATAAACAGTAATATTTGGGAGTACCTTGTCATACGTAAGACTTCCTACTTATCATTTTTGTATACACACGAATGCCATGACTGAAACACAGTACTTTGCATATCTATATTTGTTCTTGTGCAAACACTTTACAAATTACGAAAATAGATTTAGAATCAACATTAGTGAAATAAATGGCATTCAATGATAAATTGTACGAAGTTCTACGGAGCTAAGCCAAAAATCACGATTTCTATTGGCATGCGTGTAATACAAGTAAATTGAATGAATTGATTGCTTGAGTCAATTGAAACAATTAATTAAACGTCGTTAAAATTACCTAGGTTGTATTTTCGAGAAATTTAAAATGTTTTTGTTCACCATTTACTGGTAAATGGTGCACAACGGTGCAACTTCTAGCTCTGCTGCTAGAAGCCACTTTATAGAACCCCCCTACATCTAGCAGCAGAGCTGTTAACGGGCACATTCCTAACGAAATTAGCCTTACTTCACTAGCACTACCGGTAGCGTTAGTAAAGTAAGGTGCCGCACTATCCCTAACTTTGGTATTTCTAATGAAATCGGCAAATTTACTTAGCCCAGTGTGCGTGCCCTGCGAGTTGGTCAGCTTTGTACGTCAAACACGCTTAGGTCGTATGTTACAAATATTAAATTTTTTTCAACTATTGTCATGGTTACCATTATTCAAAAGAGTTGTTGATAGAGTATACTTTTAGTAGAAATGGTAAACCCAAGGTTGCTATGAGGAATAATCCAAGTGGACTTTTGGATTTTATTCCTCATAGCAACCTTGGGTAAACCTTTATTTTCTTGCTTTTTGGATTGTACCACTTATAATATTAATAGTGTCATATTTTGTCCATAAATAAAAATTTTGACTCAAAAAACTCAGTCAGGTTGCATAATAATAATAGTTTCGTTTTGAATTGGAATAAATTTGAAATATTCCACCTAAATGGACGATCAATTATGTAAATTTGCAATTTTGTTTAGACGGGGGTTGTTACTGGAGACATTTGTGATTATTTTGTTAATAATCAGTGTAAGTTCTGTAAATGGTTTAGAATATGGAATGGACTGTAAACCAATGGATGAAATGGACAGTCAAATTCTACAAGAAATGGAGAAAATCACATCGTGAGTTAATGAATTAGTCGAAAAACTTCATAAAATCATAATTGAATCAGTGAGTTATGCTGACTTATAGAATTATGACTGACTCGTAGAATTATGACTGACTCATAGAATTATGACTGAGCCATAGAAATATTACTCTGAGTCACAGAGGTATTGACTCTGAGTAGTGATGCAACCGTTTCGTTTCAAAACAAAACGGAAAACCGTTTTCCGTTTCGTTTTCGTTTCCGTTTTTAGGTTTTGATGAAACGAATTTTCCGGTTCGTTTCGTCTCGTTTATCGTTTTGCAGTAAAAAAACGAAACAAACCGAAACGAAACGGAAAACGGTCATGTGGGTGTGCGACAAGGTAATCTTGGCTTTGAAAAAATTTGAAATTTCTTAAAGTAAAACTTGTAAAACTAGACGTGATATAATCTTTCTTACACTTTTTATACTGCCATTTATTCCGCCAGTAGAGGTTTATTTATGTTTCGAAGACACCCGCCTAGCTGCTATTTTTTGTTGGCAAAATTAGGATATGGGATTGGGGAAGGATTTTGTTTTCAAAAGATTCAATATTGGTTGAACCTTACTCAGGGTCACGAGTGACGAGGTAGGTAATTAATTTTAGAAATAATTAACGATTGAAGGTTTAGAAAAATATTTCATTAAACGTTGGAGTTAATGATAAAAATATAAACAAAACTATTTATTTCGATTTGTAGAGTTTAGGTAAGCAATACATCAATCAACCTAAATATACCGAATTTGAGTAAGTTTTACAATTCATATCCAACAGGTATGCCGGATATCAAGTATCCGGCAATACCTGGTTGCCCGATATCGGATATCCGGCAAATTTGCTTACAGAAACTACTCTTGCATATAATTTTAATCAAAAAAAATCGCGTTTTGTGACACTTTTTATGCAAACGTGCAGCACTTCCACTCATCTAATAACACCACGTGTAGCACTTCGAC
Source organism: Holacanthella duospinosa (assembly GCA_002738285.1). Lineage (NCBI taxonomy): Eukaryota > Metazoa > Arthropoda > Collembola > Poduromorpha > Neanuridae > Holacanthella > Holacanthella duospinosa. The sequence goes on along the minus strand of NIPM01000080.1, from coordinate 212,171 downwards.
TATTTCGGCGCTCATTTGTTAATATTAATAAAATTATTGATTCATTTTTTTAAATCTCTGAAAACACTTTCTAGAAAATTATATGCGCGGGCACCTAAAATTATCCAGAATTTGGGGGTTAGCCAATCCTGCAGAATTGTAGTGTAGGATATTTGGAACATCCCAAATTGTAACTTTTTAACGATTAAATTCAAAATTGTAATTTATTGCAAAAAAGATTTAGCGAATTCCTTTTTTAGCAAGGAGCACGGAACGAAAGTAATTTCAAGTTTGATAAGTTTAATGCAGCATAAGATACATGTCATATCCACAATCTAGACAAGATTATGGATAGTTCGACGTCGTATTCGCTCAAAACTAAATCGGTACCTTTAGCTAATAAGTCATATGCTAACTTTATTGCACTAATTTTCAAAATTCATACAACAGTTTGCTTTACTATTAACAATGTGTATCAGATCCGTAGTCGACGCTAAATTTTCGGTGGATTGATGTATTACTTACCCGGATTCTACAAATCTTCGAAATCAAACAGTTCATTTACTAAAACAGTTTTTTTGTCTAAACCTACTGTAGCTAATTATTCTAAAAATTAATTACTTCGTGACTCGCGACGCAGAGTAAGATTCAACCAGTATATTTACGATCAATCCAACCTATATTTATAATTATTCTGCAGTAATAAATTGATTTGCTCAACTTAATTTTTTATCGTTTCCGTTTCGGTCCGTTTCCTTTCCGTTTCTGCCTACATTTATACCGTTTCGTTTTCGTTTCTATCTAATCCGTTTCGTTTCGTTTCGTTTCCGTTTGTTCTGAAAAGCGAAACAAAATGGTTGCATCACTAACTCTGAGGCATAACTGAGTCACTGAGGCATAACTCTGAGGCATAACTGAGTCACTGAGGCATAAATTTGGATCACCCTGACGTAATTCTGAGTCACAGGCATAACTCTGAGTCACTGTGGCAAAACTTTGTGTCACCTAGACATGACTCTAAGTCACTGAGGCATAACTCTGAATCACTGAGACATAACTTTGAGTCACTGATTTCTTGAGTTATGAGTCTATGGTACTCATGTATTGGTGGGAATCACTTATGACTATGTGGGAGTCACTTATGACTCCAAGTCTCTAGGCTTGACTCAACCAAAAATATGTCTTTAAGAACTTTATTTGAAAAGTGAGTTTCTGCGACTCAAAAAAAAATTTTTTTGTTTGAAATTTTTTGTTTGATACTTTCTAACATTAAATACTGTCGTGAGTCAGTGTAATAAAAAAATTTTTAATTAATTTCATACGTTGTTAATTAACTAAATAATTGAACCAATTTTCCATTGTTTTTATAGTTTTCGTAATTCAAGTATACCGATTTTTGCCCTAAGACCAAACGAATGGACTCTTGAAATGGAAAATTTTTACGTACTTGAGCTCCTGAAACAACCAAGTCGCTGTAATGTCGCTGAACTTCTCAAATGTAACATGAAGCTCAATGAGAATACCTACGACATCAATTTCCATCACCATCCCTTACATAATAAACCTAAAAAAAATGCGGGACAGTTTGAACTACGTATCGCTAACCTTGAGCCAGGATCACTAGAATTTGACACAATGCGAGAACTTGAGCCGGAGTGGCGCTGTGTCTGTAACCCTGACATTTCTATTCACAAAAGTTTTATAAATTTTAGTGAAAACATTGATGGTCCCTCAGTCTTCGTTGACACCTGCATGGTCAAGGTTGGGTTCCCTTGTAAGTTAAAATCATCAAATGAAGTGAACCGATCTCAAATTGTGCCAAATTTGACAATGCGTAAGATAATTTAATTTAAAATGGCATAAAATGTAAACTATGTAAATGTTCATATTATTAACTTTAGCATTTGCTAATGGAAACAATAAGCACGATGAAGCGGTTTATTTCAAACTAGAGTATCCTTGTGTACTGAATGCAGAGTGTACTATTCTTGAGATTTTTACGACCACCAATGAGAGTGAGTCTAGGGAGGGAGCTGTCCAATCAGCAATTGAAAAAGTAATTGGTTACGAAATGAGTATGAATGGTATGAGAGAGGCATATGTCAATCATGTCCTTCGTCACACGACACATGTCTGTCAATGTGTCACTGGTTTTACTGTCAACGGGAACGGAGTCTGCGTCCGAGGAGGAGAAGAACAAAACTTGGAAGAACGCAAAGCTACAGGAACAGCTCGAACTTTAAATTTGAATGATGCCGCGCTAAGAATTGGACTCATTTTCTTTGCAACAAGTATTTATTATGAAAATGCAAACTGACATTTATAAAAAAATTTATAAGAAATTAATCAAACTATAATGAGAAATGAATCATTTTGTTTAACTAATCACAACTTTCTGACTAATTAATTATGCCTTAAATTCTCTTGTCACTCTGTTTAATGTCTGTTTAAGTTTTCATTTAATGATTAAAATTCCAAATTTTTAATCAAATTCGAATAAAATATGAATATTCGAATCTGATTGGGTAAAAATTTAAATTACTAGCGGTCTTCCCGATGGCTTCACACTTGCACAAATGACTTATCGTCACACTTTTTCTGTTCAAGTACGCATGAGTGTGAAGATGAAACGGATGGAACTTTCGCACTTTCACACTTGAACTACTGTCCCCTCCACTACTTCGTCAGCCATAATCGAGCTTACAACCATGAAAGTTTTTTCGTTGTTTGGAGATAATTCCTATAGTAACCGCTTCAACTCATTCAATAAGAAATTGGTTATACCCGCCGAATTCATCCGCCTGATTTATCATTTAGATTTTAAACACGCATCCTCTCCACATAGTAAATTTTTTGTTGATATAATGGAAAGCTAGTATATTAAAAAAAATATACTCCCTTCTTGTTTATTGTATTCGCTTGATGCTTCATTGCTCATTCCTTTGACCCATGAAAGATAAAAACTTGTAGATAAAGCCGGTTGAATTTACTAACCTTTAATTTGCATTTCTTTGGAGCCAAGCTCCATCAAACAATGCTTTTTTGCATTGTTTGATGCAGCTTGGCGACAGAGCAGCAGAATTGTATAAATGGTGGGCAGTTAGTGTGAATGGATTGGATGAGGCGCCAACAACAGTAATAACTGATGCAACAACATATGTTTCTACACCTCAAAATTTGTGTGTATGGTCAGTCGTCTTTGCATCTACAGGGGCTTTCTTCTGAAGTAAGTATCTATTCGTTTTAGGCAGAGATAGTATTAATAATATCGGATAGATAGTAAAGATAACGGATTCATTGATAATTATCATAAATATAGGATATTTACCATGCCTGTTTTTTTCAAAAAAAATTAATTTAAAAAATTCAAAATTGTTTTCAGGTTTCATAGTGGCATACTTTTGGACAAAGTATTGCTGACGTCATAGAAACCTCCGTCGCCGTTTGGCGTCTGGTGTAGAGGAATGGATCCCGCTGCTTTGCCGCCGACATCCACATAATCCGGAATAAGTTAACGCATGTGTGATATATATAATAAAGGGTTTTAAAGTTTGCCATAAATTTAAGAACTGAATGAATGAAAATAATATTCTAATGTAAAATAGTCCGCGGTAGCATTTGGTTTTTTGTTTAAATTGAACGTTACTATAGGAATTACCTCCAAACAACGAAAAAACCTTTCATGGTTATCGGCTCGATTATGTCTGACGAAGTAGTAGAGGGGACAGTAATTTCACAGAAAACATTTCTAGTACGCATGAGTCTGAAACCAACGCGGGTGAAACAAGTCCGATTATGATTTTCTTATTTGTTTTTTAATGTTTGAAAGAAACTTCTGCACACTTGAACACTTTTACACTTTAGTGTAATGTGATTCGTGAGTTTTGAATTATTTAGGGTCGTGCTTTCACAGTTTTGTTTGGAAATTTGCGAAACTCGGAAAGTACACAAGTGTACAATTGTTTTTTGGAGTTCACCTGTTGGTTGTTCATACTTCCCGAAGAGGAGTTTCGCACTTTTCCTTCACACTTCTTCGAAAGTGCAAGTGTGAACGTAGATCGGGTAGACCCCTACTATATTCCTTTGCCTATTACCCGCGGGTTATACGATTTTTTTTTTGAAGTTTTTCACTGCGTGTTGTACGAGAGGGCGGATTATCTGTATTAGAAAAATATGTCTGCTCGTGTATTCCTGTTTCAGGCCAACGAGCGCGTGCGTGCACAGTGAGCCGTAGCACTACGTCTACCGTGGTCCGACGTTATGGTGTCATTCCTTACTCTACATCGAATCGTCGTCAATTCTAGCTTGTGCGCGCAATAGTCTATTTATATGTTTGAAATACTAATTTTGCATCTCTGTTTAAACTACATTTTTAAGTTATATCCTGTTCTGATAAAGTGAAAACATTTTTAATTTTTCCTATGTATTGACTTAAAAAAATTATTCCTGTTTGAATATAAATTGATNTTTTCACTTTGAGAATTTGCTCTTCCGTGTACTCCGGGGATCGACTTTTCTGAAACATTTGATGTTGGTCTTGTGTTGTAGTGTTCGTAGAATATGTCGATGACTCGTAAACTTAAAAAAACGACGCAGGGCAACTGATTAGAACAGCCTTTCTTCAAAAAGCTTTTCCAGTTTACGTACTTTCTCTTTCGTCGTAATTTTGGGCTTTTTGCAGGAACCAACTTTTTTTTTCCATTGGGATTCCATTTTCAACCCTTTTGGTTATCCTATAAATTGTTTGCTTACGAATATTTTCCAGTTGAAAATGTTTAACAACCTCCAATTTCGTAACACCCGGGTTGGATTCAATCAGTCGTCCGAAACGAATTCTAAGAACTTCTTGTTGTGATGCTGTCATTTCCTCAGTGGTATTACTAGGGAAATTAGGAAACCCGTTTTCCACAATACAAAATCCCGCTTAATCCAAAAAAAATACTACTAATATGAAATTCGCGTGATTAGTAATAGTAAATTCTCAATTTACGCCAGTCCCTTTTTTTCCGCTGCACCCGTTATTTATATGTTTGAAATACTAATTTTGCATCTCTGTTTAAACTACATTTTTAAGTTATATCCTGTTCTGGTAAAGTGAAAACATTTTTAATTTTTCCTATGTATTGACTTAAAAAAATTATTCCTGTTTGAATATAAATTGATATTCTATGCTTATTACTTGTGCAGTCCAGTGAAGATAATTTATTTATCTTGTCTGTACCTTAATTTTAGTTTCCCAAATAAAGTGCTTCTGTTTCTAACCACTTCACACATGATTCAAGTTAGATTTTGTTGAAATTTATGAAAAAAAGGCTATTTTTTTACACAATTAAATCGGTAGCGATTACATAAATTTGAATTGTTCACGCATAGAAAACTGCGGGTTATCTAAGAAGTATAATATTTTAAAATTTTTGTAAAATTTGTATGATGCAGCAATTCAGTGTTATTTTTAATGCGGTGGTAACATAGGCGGACCTTGGAAACTTCAACCGTGAAAATTTGAAAAAGCAGTATAAACCATTTTGAATTTATTTTATTAAAATTTTTAAATTTCAAACCCACACTTGTAACTATATTAAATAAAAATAGAAACTTAAGAGTTAATCGAAATTGAAATAAAAATTTGGCTACAATCGAAATTTAAATCAGATCTTTAAATCAAGATAGAAATAAAAATTCAAATTATTTGAGAAGTTCGAAATCAAAATCGAAATCACTTGTTTATTCAAATAAATGAGTATACTAATAAGTTTCTCAACCTATAAAATGTAATTTTGAATTTATTACGCATGGACATATAAATATTTTGATTGAATATGTTGTAAGTTTGATATATATTGAAATATAGTGATGAAAAAAAAGCTGGATTAAGGTAATGGCTTTTATTTACTAACATTCCCATTCTAACACCTTATTATAACATCCAAAACTAAGCAAATAAACCTAATTAAATCTAACAATGGCTGTTACAATGAGATGTTACAATGGGATGTTACAATCTAAAATCGTTGTCTAAATCCTATAGAAAAAGAATATTTTTTACAACGAACAATAATAATGCTTTCAAACCGTTTCTCTTCAAATATATTACAATATGTATAATATATTAAAAAAATATATAAATATATAAATATAAATACATAAATAAATATATATAAATAATAAATATATAATATAATATATAAATATAGTGCACGGTAATGGAAAGTATCGAGAGTCGAGAGTTTTATTTTATTGTTTGTAATGGAATAGAATAATAGCTTATAAAAGAATAAACTCTAACAAATATGGAAAACAAAAATCAAAAATCTAATCACTAAATTGTTATAGATTATTTTTTCCGCTATATTAACTTCGAAATTCACATTTTGCGAAATTGAAATCGAAATAAAATATATTTTGAGCTTTGGAAGTTGAAATTGAAATCTAAATCTCAATTTGAAAAAAAAAATGAGATCAAAAATTCAAACACAACTTGTTTGAAATGTAAATCCAAAACAAGAATTTTGAAATCGAAATCAAAATTTTCTAATTTTAAATTAGAGTTAGAAATTATAGAATTTTGATTTTGAAGTTTTTTAGTTTAAATTTAGAAATTCAAACCTAACTAAAAGACTTCAAAATCATAACTAAAAGACTTCAAAATCATAACTAAAAGACTTCAAAATCATAACTAAAAGACTTCAAAATCATAACTAAAAAACTTCAAAATCATAACTAAAATCACAATCAAAATCAAAATTTTAATTTCGAATCATCCGAATTTGATTTTAATTTTCAAATAAGTTACAAATGTGTGCANATCAAAATCAAAATCAAAATTTTAATTTCGAATCATCCGAATTTGATTTTAATTTTCAAATAAGTTACAAATGTGTGCAAGATCATAAGGAGACAGACAACGTAAGGTTTAATCAAATTATTCAAAATTTATAAATTAATTGTTTTATAACACATTTTCATTCTTTNACCATAAGGAGACAAACAGACAACGTAAGGTTTAATCAAATTATTCAAAATTTATAAATTAATTGTTTTATAACACATTTTCATTCTTTTTTTGGTACATTTGTTTTAAATTTAATTGACAAACACAACACAATAATAGCAAAATAGACGAATTATTTTACATCAAGCATCAACTAAAGTGTTAAATTACAATCGTAAGAACAAATTTATAATTCTTGTGTTTTGAATTACAGTGTTTTTGTTAATAATTTGAAAAATGACATCCTGGAATCCTTTCAAATCAAGAAAAAGTAGCAGAGAAGAAGAAACAGAGGTAAAAATTAATTCAATGATTAATTTTTTTTAAAACTCAATTTCATTGGTTACATAGGAGGTGGATACTTATTTTATTTCTCAAAGTATGTGTTCATTTTTTGTGCATTATGATCCTTAATTTTAATATTATTTGTTATTAATTCCAGTCGTACAATGACAAAGGTTTGAAAAATCTTGAGCCAGATTGGAAAACGACGACTCCATCTATTGCTTACTCTAACCTCAGTGACATACCAGAAGAAGACAGTCCAGAAGCTATTGTAGTCTATGGAAATAAGAAACATGATCGAAAGGGAATAAAACAACTCATGTATCAGATTCCAATGAGACGTAGTCAATTGGACAGAGACTATGTCATTTTCAGTGGCTATCGTTTCCAACCAAAGAGTGACTATCTATCTCCTTCAACTCACTTAAATTCAATCATGTATGTCGCCACAGACACCGATGTTGACTTTGTTGATGCAAAACCTCTTCAACTTACTCAAGGGATCCGTCTCCTAAAACCAATTACCAAAGTTTGGAACAATCTCAATGTTCATTTAGATAACGGTATTTAAATTACTTAGCACCTTACTGTGAGTTGATGATCAGTTTCATAGTTAGTCACGCTGTTTATTTTTGTAATGTCACTAGATAATGGTAAGAGGCTTGAGCATCTTTTCAACGATTCACTTTATCATTCAAGTGAAATTTGTAACAGCTGGAAATGTGGAGATAAGGTTGAATTTTCTGATACTAAAGAATTGGTTGAAATTTTGGAACGTGGACTCAAAGGGAACGACCTAATGGTCAAAATTCGTTACGTAAGTGTATCATTTAAGTGCTTTTGGTAAATTTATGGTCTACAAAGACTACTGTAGACCCATCATTGATATGAATCAATNGGTCTACAAAGACTACTGTAGACCCATCATTGATATGAATCAATTTGAAACCAAAATGTAAAGTGAGGCAAAGACGCATTTATTAAAAGTTAGGTATCACAATTGATAGAATAGATAACAATATGCTAAAAGTTACCATCCGCCTATTCTGATTTTATGTGAATTCATTTGTCCNCCTCTTCAACTTACTCAAGGGATCCGTCTCCTAAAACCAATTACCAAAGTTTGGAACAATCTCAATGTTCATTTAGATAACGGTATTTAAATTACTTAGCACCTTACTGTGAGTTGATGATCAGTTTCATAGTTAGTCACGCTGTTTATTTTTGTATGTCACTAGATAATGGTAAGAGGCTTGAGCATCTTTTCAACGATTCACTTTATCATTCAAGTGAAATTTGTAACAGCTGGAAATGTGGAGATAAGGTTGAATTTTCTGATACTAAAGAATTGGTTGAAATTTTGGAACGTGGACTCAAAGGGAACGACCTAATGGTCAAAATTCGTTACGTAAGTGTATCATTTAAGTGCTTTTGGTAAATTTATGGTCTACAAAGACTACTGTAGACCCATCATTGATATGAATCAATTTGAAACCAAAATGTAAAGTGAGACAAAGACGCATTTATTAAAAGTTAGGTATCACATTGATAGAATAGATAACAATATGCTAAAAGTTACCATCCGCCTATTCTGATTTTATGTGAATTCATTTGTCCCACTTTTTTTTGTTTCAAAATTATTGATTTCAATTTTGGATTTTACTTAACAATTTCTATAATAATTTATACAAATTTCAAAACAAAATTTTAGCTTTCAACAAATGAGTCGTCTGATCTTGTCCTTGAGCTACCTCTTCTAGAGTTGATGGCCATTGGTACTTTGGTTACCTAGATGGATAAATCCTTATTTATCACAACCAACTCTTTAGTATAATTAACAAATAGACTCACGAGGAACATAATTTGTAGTTATTAGTAAATTTAATCTCCAGTAGAATATTATTGGTCAAAATAATATGTGAATTCGCTAAGTTAACGAGGAAGACCAGAATCAACTGCTTTAGTCTGTAAAAAGTATTTATTCTTTTTTGTTACTCTTAATTAAATTTTAATGGTCTTATTTATAAAAACAGAAAAATAAATTTAGTTATTGTTAGTTCAAATCCAACTATCGGGGTGTGTTCAACTTTTCAAAATCGCCCACTTCAAAAGAAATTCAGAAAAAAACACACTTGGCACCATGTCTTGGTTCATGCGTCTTGGAATGCTTGCATTGGTTTTGGGAATAATACTAAAGTAAGTGAATTCAAATTAATAAGTTTATAATTAATTTTTTTTTAATTTTCAAATGAAATTTCAAATTTGACGATTGCTCAAATGAATTTAATTTTTCTCGCTCAAAAATTTTAGATTGGGGCCTTGTTTTGCTGAGACTGATTGGATTATTGACATCTATGAACCAGAAACGGTGCCACTGGATGAGTTCATACGCATTGGTAACTATTAATTAAAAATTTTTGTTAGTTTCTTTTTACAAAAATTATAAAGAAATCATATAAACTTATTTGAATATGTTACAGAACTTCGACAAGTTTGCAGCATGTCGGTTCCTCCAATGATGAATGCACCAACTGGAACATGTTTACCGCCTCTAAACTGTACAGCAGACGGTGGAATGCCGATGTACGCGAATAATCCGGCTTGTACTAACTCATCTGATGTTTGCTGTAAGACCTAATAATATGGAATTTTTTAATATGGCTATCCCAACTAAATTTTAATTCAGCCAATGAGAATTCAATACTCAAATTTTATTTGAATAGTGGTTGATTGACTGAATTTGAACTTTTGAATTTTCTTGGTGGTAAACTTATTGAATGAATCGTTATTAGGGACGTTGCAGATAGTATATTCGGCAGGTTTGCCGGATATCGAATATCCGGAGTTTTTTTATTGCCGGATATCGGATATCCGGCAGGAATATCCGACATGCTTGTTTGATTAAGTTCGTATTGCACATAATTTTTATTAAAACAAGATGCGTTTTGACTCATTTCACGCGAACGTGCAGGGGTCAATTTTTAAACTCTAATACATTTAATATATACTCCAATATATTAAATCTAATAAAATTATTGATTCATTTTTTAAGATTTCTGAAAAAATTGTCTTGAAAATTGTCCGCGCGGATACATTTAAGTATCCGGTATCTAGCGGATAGTCTATCCGGTAGAGTTTTTGGCGCCGGATATCCGGTTGTCGGATATCTGCAACACCTCGACTTGTTATATTAGAACAATTTGTATTCAAATGTTTCTATTTAAATTCTGATTGAATTAAAAATATTTATATCAGTACTCTTTTTTCCCCTCAAATTTAGGCACAAGTATTCAAAATACAACAATGCCGACTGCAACAATGCCTACTACTCCTGCTGTTACCCAACCAGGGATGCCAAATTGTAACACTCCAAATTTCGATGCTACAAATCCTGGAAATGCCTTACAACCTAATTGTTCCTCTGTGACAATGCCATCTGCGCCTACCGGCCTCACAATACCTACCACTACTAAGGCTAGTCTGAAATGAGCTAATATTTCAAATTTTAATAGAACATACTGAATATTGCTAATCAAAAATCATATTTTTTTGAACTTATTTCACCAGTTTTCTCTATATTTAGATTTGTTAGAAATAAATATTTAGTACATGATTCCAAAGTTGTAATAATAAGTTTGTATTATACATTTGTGTACGTAATGTGTTTTATATAACGTGTATTTATACACGTGTGTTTTACACTGAAAAATAGACATATATTGTACATATTTTACAAAATCACCTTGCTAATACTACACAAACGTTATTCTGCGTGAGTAGTCGAACTTATACCAACTCTGGTGGGAAACATCAAAATTAATTAACTAGCTATCAACACCTACTTATTTACTAATAATACGATGTTCTACGAAGTATACGATATTTTTGTTAAAATATCGTATAATATGAAATCCTGAGCTATATAATATTCAAAACTTATGCCTTGATGACAATATACATGAAGTGACATTTGGTGGATCAAAATCTCACAATTCTGAAATCAAATTTAGACATTACGCCAAAATTAGTAATGTACTACGCTTAGATTTTTTTTTTTTTTTTTTTTTTTTGAAACTTTTACTAAAAGTTTTCTATCCTGTATGAAAGTAAGTTAAATTTTAGTCTACATAAAAATTAATCATCAGGTAAGTAATAAATCACAAAATTGAATCTTCGAGAGCAGAAAGTGGATCGTAATTTTGAATATAGTGAACGTCGGATAATGAGAAGTTCAATGGAAAGGGATATTTAGGAAGAAACGAAGTTCGAATTAGGTGTGTAAACTAAACAATCGAAGTATGAAAAATCGTTAATTTATCTGTGGTTTAGTATATTGTAATGCATGGTATCTTTATAGTAACTTCCAATATACTTGAAAATATAACTAATTAAATAAATCAAATATAATTAATTATCATGCAATTTTATTTGTATGATGAACGATTGCNTGAAAATATAACTAATTAAATAAATCAAATATAATTAATTATCATGCAATTTTATTTGTATGATGAACGATTGCGAAAAAGTTTTTTTTTAAATTTGATTAGGAAGAAAAAAACTAACGTTTTTGACAAAAAAAAATCCCAATTTTGAGATATTCAAGTATGGTAATAAGCGCATGATTTGTGATTTGAGGACATAAAAGCGCTCAAAATAATTGAGCGTTGTTCTCAATCATATTTGGAGTTATCGAGTTTGACTTAAATGGATTGAGCTCAAACGAATTTGGTTTAAATGGGTTCGGTTTAAACGAGTTTCGCTTTAACCGAATTCTGTTTACCCGTTTCATGCAGTGTACAAATTTTGAAAAATTTTGAAAAAAAAATTATTTTTTGAAAATCATTGAAACTTTAAATTGGAAGTTTTTGAACCAGTCGTCTAGCTGAGTTTCACTGTAAGTAGGTGTGAGTGAACCCCGCCTTCTGATTGGTTCTTTATCATATCCTACACTACTAATTCAATCCAGTAGCCCTCTGAACTTTTAATAATCCTCAATTAACTTATCGAAAGTACAATATAACAGAAAACCGGAATTCATTATTCAACTCATTGTTGTCAATAATCATTTTTGTAGTGGCTTTCTGATTTTTTTATATGCTTTAAGTTAAGGTTCTTGCTGACATTTACCATCAGTGTCGATTAGAAACTATACCATCAAATGCATTTTTACACTCTGATTTACATTTACCACACATTTCCTTTTGATTTTACACTTTTTTGTTTATATTTTTTTGGCAACTTGTGTAGTAAACGTGATTCTTTGAGTAACAATCACCAATTTGTTACCTCATCAACTCACATGAATTATGAATTCCCAACGAGAAAGTTACCGAGGTCAATGTAAGAATTCCAAAATTTCACATTTCCCACCTCCACTTTAGATGCAAAAAGTATAAAAGTAAAGGACCTGTAATGGAATAACTGACAAAAGCCAATCAGAACTCAGCGGTATCATGAAGTTTGTCATTTTTGCTCTAGTTTTTTATTTGGTACCATCTGACGCCACTGAACCTATTGACGATAGGATAAAATTTGAAGATTACCACTTTCAACTTCCACTAAAAGAAACACATTCATATTTACCGCCAAATTTAATTCCACAATCTCCTGCAACAGCGCAAGGACTGGAAGCAGCAGAACATGCATACAGTAGTGCCGTTGCTGCAGCAGTAGCTGCACAACATGCTCATGCGCAATATGTGCATGGGAATAGACAAAATTTTGGAAAATCCTCACGTTTACAGACTCATTACTCAAAACCAGGATCTTTGGATATAGCACCAAAGGCAAATGTACCGGTGATTCAAAAACCATATGTCAAACCAAATAAATCAACCGTCAATCATAATTTGGCAACATTGGCCAATAAGAAGGAAGCGATTCATGCTGAAAGTGCTGCAGGATTTACGAATGAAAATTATGAAAATGGAGGATTTAACGGTGCTGGGCATGGTTTTCCTCCGTTGGTTAATCACAATTTGGCAACACTGGCCAATAAAAAACAATCAATTGATGCTGAAAGTGCCGTACGTGGAAATTTTGGTGCTGAAGTATACAACAGTATTGGATACGCATTACCACCAACAACGAATCAAAATTTGGCAACAGTGGGAAATAAAAAGCAATCAATTGACGCAGTAGGTGCAGCAGGATATACGCATGGGAATTATGCAGGTGGGGGATATACTCTTGTACCTGGTTATGGATACTCAAGTGGTTTAGGGCCAATGGTCTCTTTTGGGCAGTATGCAAATGCCCTTGGTTATGGTCATGGTGGATACCCAGGAGTAGGATTTGGACATGGATATGGACATGGTGCAGGGTTGCCATATCCATCTTTGGGATATGGGCTAGGACCACGTGGTGTCGGATTCGGTTATGGTGGACGTGGTGGATATGGAATGCCATTTCATGGTAAGTCAAAAAATACCTATATACAGTGGAGTCCGTTTAATGTCAACCTACTAATTAGTTGACTATACTATTAGTTGACCATTTAACATTAAAAGTCCTATATGTGGGAGCAATGGACCGTATAAGTTAAATCACTTTTACTTCACAGTAAAAAAATAGGATTTAAGAACAAAATATGTGTCTCATTGGACCACTTATGTAACTTAAGGACCACTTATGGAACTTAAGGACCACTTATCAACTAGAGTATCAATTAAAAAATTTAAAATTTTTAACATATTTTTTCCTACAGGTGCAGACTTGGGTGTCTATGGAGCAAGCGCAGGTGGATTGGGTTCATACGGATTCGGCGCAGGAGGAATACACCCAGGAGGAGCATATGGACAAGCGGGGTTAGGTCTAGGAGGAGCTGGTGGATTTGGTGGCTATGGAACTTTTAGTCATGGGAATGCGTACCATGGTTGACCACTGTTGACCTCTGCCATGTTGGACAATGTTAATTTTTTGTTGAAGATCTCTTTATGCTTATATAGCAATGTTAGGCGATAGTCATTTTAACTAAAATATATAATATAGAAATTGTTAATAAAATTTTTGTTCCCTTTTCCAAGGTACAGTAGTCGACGTGAATAAGAGCACCGTTTTTGTAGCGAAAATTTTTGGTCTTATAATCGATATGCTCTTATAACGAATTATTCTCTCATAAACGCTGGTTCTATATATCTATATAATTATATCTTTGGAATTTGATTTTATAACCAATATGGTCTTATATCTATCGACGACAGTATATTCTACATAGAATATTGTAAAGATATGTGGGATTTGAAAGTACTAAAAAGCTGTTTTAAGTTACGTATGGAGTAACTTAAAAATACCCAAAGAAGTGCCAAAAGTTTGAAAAAAAGAAGTTTTTTTCATTTTATTTTAGCACTTATCTNACTTTTTATCATTTTATTTTAGCACTTATCTTAGGTCTCATATCATTCCTTACAGTCAATATGCACTACAGACTACACCCAATATGGGCTAAACATTCTAAAAAATATTTAAGGAATTTTAGGTTTATTTAATGTTTATTATTAATGTGATTNAGTTTTTTTCATTTTATTTTAGCACTTATCTTAGGTCTCATATCATTCCTTACAGTCAATATGCACTACAGACTACACCAATATGGGCTAAACATTCTAAAAAATATTTAAGGAATTTTAGGTTTATTTAATGTTTATTATTAATGTGATTTCAAGTTCATTTCCGCTATCTCAATTATTAATTTTGGTTGGTATATCTTAATTTGTGAAACTTTTCTAATTTTTTTTTTGATTGGCGCGTTGATTGGCGTAGCCCATTGGGCACATATTGGTTGAAACTTATGTAATTGGTGAGTCGTAAAAAAATAGGAAATTAGTAAGAGTTTCCAAATTGAAAATTAAGGGTAAATCGTATCAATTCCCAAGCAATAATTAAGATTAGCTTAAGGATTGGTTATAATACGATTTTCATTTTGACACATTTGTTGATAAAAAATGAAAATCGAAAATCGAAACATTTTACTTCATCTTCGATAAAACTAATGTGGATAATTTATTTCAAAGTGAGATAAATGCTATTGTTGTTTAAAACATAAGAATTTTGTGAGAATGGTTAGTGATGATAAACTATTGAAGAAATTGGGTTTATTTTCATTTTCGATGAAAACTTACACCAAATTCTAATAGTAATTTTTTAAACCAGGAACTTTTTTTTTAAAAGTAAAAATGTTCCATTTCCTTAAGTTCTGATACTTTGGTAATCGAACAACAGCCCAATTCTGAGAAAATTTAGCAAATCTATGTTAATGCACAAAGGATATGTCACAATTCATATAGTTTTTAACAACCTNGTACACAGGATATGTCACAATTCATATAGTTTTTAACAACCTTCATAGTTCACGAAATGTAATGAGACGTTACTTAAACTAATTATGTTTATTTCTTATGTGTATGGTGTTGAACATTGTTGAAAAAAAAAAATTTCTTTAAATTCTGTCGNGCACAAAGGATATGTCACAATTCATATAGTTTTTAACAACCTTCATAGTTCACGAAATGTAATGAGACGTTACTTAAACTACTAATTATGTTTATTTCTTATGTGTATGGTGTTGAACATTGTTGAAAAAAAAAAATTTCTTTAAATTCTGTCGAATCCGCACTGCGTAATGTCCCTAGTCCTCTGCCCAGTATCCAAACTGTAACAATTTTGTTACAAAACATCTCAACTTTCCAAATTATTCACCAAATTTTTTAAATTATCCAGGGTTCCTCAGAGTTTTTTTATATAATTTTATTAGGTACATCGAATTAGAACAGTAAAATACAATTTGACAAATATAATGAAACAATTCGGAATCAAAACTTTAGATTAAAGAGTGCTTGAAGAGCAAATCAAATTTAAATAGTATATCTTACACTTACTTTTTATGTCTGTTTAGTATATTTCAATTTTATGTCGACCTTCTTCAATTTCAACAGATATATTACGAATTAAACGTTTCAATTTCTTTTGTCNATTGTAACAATTTTGTTACAAAACATCTCAACTTTCCAAATTATTCACCAAATTTTTCAAATTATCCAGGGTTCCTCAGAGTTTTTTTATATAATTTTATTAGGTACATCGAATTAGAACAGTAAAATACANTAAATTATCCAGGGTTCCTCAGAGTTTTTTTATATAATTTTATTAGGTACATCGAATTAGAACAGTAAAATACAATTTGACAAATATAATGAAACAATTCGGAATCAAAACTTTAGATTAAAGAGTGCTTGAAGAGCAAATCAAATTTAAATAGTATATCTTACACTTACTTTTTATGTCTGTTTAGTATATTTCAATTTTATGTCGACCTTCTTCAATTTCAACAGATATATTACGAATTAAACGTTTCAATTTCTTTTGTCAGAAAAAAAAAAATTTTTTTTTGCCATGTTTTGATGTTCCTAAATTATAATTAATCACTAAAATTCCGAATAAATTAGTTTTAAATTTTCTGACGTTCATAGTTTGGAGATAAAAATTATGCAGATTTTTCACTACTCAGATATTTGTATGCTGGTTTCGGAATTGGGTCATATTGTTTTAGGTCAGCATTTAAATAGAGGATTTCTTTCTCATCTTTGAGGAGTTTTGAGTAATCAGGTTTTGCTATTGCATGGTCAGCAATTTCTACCTCGAGCAATGGTTTTATAGTCTTATATTCGTCTCCTACGTTAGAAATTAGATTGTCCAGCTCTCTAGTATATTCATCTAGACACTTTTCAATTATTTTCTGTTTTTCAGAAAGGTTTCCTACGAATGTATGTACTTCATCGAAAATAGCCACTGCAAATGTTACGTCTGACATTTGAAAACCAACAACTGATTGTTTGAAATCCANCAAATGTTACGTCTGACATTTGAAAACCAACAACTGATTGTTTGAAATCCATTTTTCCGGTATCAGAATTCCAAGTATATTTCAGGTTTGGTGTGAGAACGTATGGAGGAACAAAATTGATGAAAATTGTTCCATTGGGTTTATGTGAGGGAAGTGGGTTACTATGCATGTCTTTGAAACGATACCTACCATATGTATGGTGGAGGTACAGTGCGCTATCGATGGTAATCGTTTTAACACCACTTTTTTGAATTTTGTTCAGATAATTTATCATTGCAATTGCAAATGTTCCATCAGATTGGAAATCGGGTCCAGTTCCCATGTGTCCCTCTATATACAACTCTCCTGCACTATTGAAAAGAAAAAAAAAGTTCTAAATTAATTTTGCAAAATTACCTATTTCAAAATCAATTTGAGAAATTTTTGATTTTAACTTCGAANATTGCAATTGCAAATGTTCCATCAGATTGGAAATCGGGTCCAGTTCCCATGTGTCCCTCTATATACAACTCTCCTTCACTATTGAAAAGAAAAAAAAAAGTTCTAAATTAATTTTGCAAAATTACCTATTTCAAAATCAATTTGAGAAATTTTTGATTTTAACTTCGAAAAATTGATTGTAAAAACAAAAAAAAAAAAAAAAAAAAAAAAATTTTTTTTCTTTAAGTATATAGTCTATAACTTCGTCATATCCACTTTCAATTTTTCAGTGGATATTACAATAATTACTAAATAGTACAGAGTGATTAAAGTTTTTTTGCACCCTAGAAAAAATGACGTCATTTTTTACACCCTATTATCGCCAGCAACATCATAGATTGGGAGGAGCTATGGTAAAATTGGAGAAAGTGAGTGCAAAAAAAAAGATTAATCACCCTGTACTTTTGATTATAGAATTTATATGTAATATCGAATATTTTCTGTATCAAGAGTTTCTCGTAGGGAATAATAGTTGCCCATGTATAAATAAAACATACTTACGGAATATTTTTAGAAAATTTTCCAAACAAAATATCCTCGCTGCAAATTTCGATATACTTGAACGAATTCACCCGTTTTTTTGCAGGATTTTCATAGTCTAGGTGTTGTATCATAATCTGTCTTCTAATGTGGTCGAATTCCGGATGGCCTTTATATAATCCATCCCAGGTTGGCATTCCTACGACAACTACATTATACATCAGCTTTTGCAATTCAAGTGCGATGTAACCACTGTTGAACCCGTTCCCACCGTAGCCAACAATGACAACAATTGTTCTTTTTGGATGGTCTTCTGCTTTCCATAATGCTTTTTCTTTTTGTTGGAATTTAAATTCCTTTAGAGTATTCATTACAGCTTTGGCTTCGTTAGTGAGCCGGTAAAGCCTCATGTATTTTTTAAGAGGTTCTGGTTTTAGAAATGAGTCCTCAATTTTCCAAAAAGACTTAACCTTTTCTATGTTGGAAGCTAATTTGTTAGTCAAATCTGCCGCAATACTATGATAATTCTCAAAATTTGTCTTGTCATCCAGCGTGTAGTCTTGTTTATCAAATTCAGTTATAATAACACCTACTGTTGGTGCTGTATAGACTTGTAATTTGTCTTTAGCGCAAGAGGAGTGAAAGAGAGCAAATCCGAGAAATACGGAAATGTAAAGAGTCTGGAATTCCATGGTTTTAGCGAAAGACAAATGAAGAGTAATAACTTGTCACTGGTAATTGCGAATACTTCTGATGACTTCAAATTCTAGGAAGTGATAGGATTGACAGTAGAGAGAGAGAGGAATTGGAGAGGGATGATTCTCTACAGATAGTATGATAAAATTTAGTACAGATTAATTGAGTATTTATACAAAATATTTCCTAAAACCAATAATTGGTTGAGAAAAATAACTAAGTAATATTATGTATGGTGGCAGATGCTGGAATTCGCCAAACAGTTTTATCATATCAAAACAAATCATTCTACCTAGAGAGTAAGAATTCAATTTGAAAAATTTTATTTTCTTTTTGTTTTCAACCATTTCATAGTGAACGATTTTAAGTGATAAGACCTTTAGTGAAACTTCAAAGAGTAAGAACTAAGTTACTTCAACTGCCGGATAAGAAAACATTTCCTATTGACTGGATTTTTGAGACTGTGAATCGCGAATACATATTTATCTGAGTATCGAAATTTTTTTTGGTATCTTATTATGTGCAAAACATACTTTCGTATCAGAATTTATTTTTTTCTTAACTACTGTTCGAGTTAAGAACTGGTAAGCNTTCATAGTCTAGGTGTTGTATCATAATCTGTCTTCTAATGTGGTCGAATTCCGGATGGCCTTTATATAATCCATTCCAGGTTGGCATTCCTACGACAACTACATTATAACCCAAATTGTACAATTCAAGTGCGATGTAACCACTGTTGAACCCGTTCCCACCGTAGCCAACTATGACAACAATTGTTCTTTTTTGATGGTCTTCTGGTTTCCATAATGCTTTTTCTTTTTGTTGGAATTTAAATTCCTTTAGAGTAGCCAGAGCAACTTTGGCTTCGTTAGTGAGCCGGTAAAGCCTCATCCATTTTTGAAGAGGTTCTGGTGCTGCAAATGATTCGTCAATATTCCAAGGAATATTGAACTTGGCTAGGCTGACAGCCAAGCGTTTGGTCATTTCCACCGCAATAGTTTGATATATCTCAAAATTTGCCTTTGTCACTGACGTGTCTTTTTGTTCATCATAGGCAGCTATAATGGCAGTTACTGTAGGTCCTGTATAGACTTGAAGTAAGTTTCCAGCGCAACAGGAATGAAAGAGAGCAAATCCGAGAAATACGGAAATGTAAAGAGTCTGGAATTCCATGGTTTTAGCGAAAGACAAATGAAGAGTAATAACTTGTCACTGGTAATTGCGAATACTTCTGATGACTTCAAATTCTAGGAAGAGATAGGATTGACAGTAGAGAGAGAGAGGAATTGTAGAGGGATGATTCTCTACAGATAGTATGACAAAATTTAGTACAGATTAATTGAGTATTTATACAAAATATTTTCTAAAACCAATAATTGGTTGAGAAAAATAACTAAGTAATATTATGTATGGTGGCAGATGCTGGAATTCGCCAAACAGTTTTATCATATTATCAAAACAAATCATTCTACCTAGAGAGTAAGAATTCAATTTGAAAAATCTTAAATTTCTTTTTGTTTTCAACCATTTCATAGTGAACGATTTTAAGTGATAAGACCTTTAGTGAAACTTCAAAGAGTAAGAACTAAGTTACTTCAACTGCCGGATAAGAAAACATTTCCCATTGACTGGATTTTTGAGACTGTGAATCGCGAATACATATTTATCTGAGTATCGAATTTTTTTTTGGTATCTTANAAATTTTTTTTGGTATCTTATTATGTGCAAAACATACTTTCGTATCAGAATTTATTTTTTTCTTAACTACTGTTCGAGTTAAGAACTGGTAAGCCACTTTAATATTATTAGGATATATCTTTTTACTTAATTTTTCAGCAATATACATTGGAGACTAAACATTTTATGTAAAACTTTTAATCAACCGCTTACTTCTAAGCAGTGAAATTTAAATAATTATTAAATCAACTCGGTTCAATTCCGTTATCTGTGAGTTCTGTTTAACAACCACGATACGAAAAATAAAAATGACGTTAAGTGAAGCCATGTTTTCTAGGGTGGTAGAAAAGATTACTCACTTTAGTAGTAATTTAATAAGTAATAGAATACCCAAAAAATGTAGTAATAGAACAGCCAAAAATTCAAAGAAATGTTTAATTGGACTTCAGAGTTTATAATATGAAGCATATTAGAGCATAGTTGTGAAAAAAAAATTTGAAAAAAAAATATGGATAAGCTATAGCAAACGTAGACTCAACCACCATCTTACTACCACCTAAATACAGTATTTGTCTCAGAGTATTGACCCCTTAGTTACAGCTATTAAGATAGAGGAACTGATAATGTGATTTACAGTTTTTCAATTTTATATTAATTTTAAAAATTTTCATTTTTTGTTCAATTTATTCTTAATTAGCATGGCTAAATCACATAATTACACTANGATTTACAGTTTTTCAATTTTATATTAATTTTAAAAATTTTCATTTTTTGTTCAATTTATTCTTAATTAGCATGGCTAAATCACATAATTACACTAATTGAAACAATGAAAGAAGATATAACTTACAATTACAAGGGTTACAATGAGAATAACAATGAAAATCAAAAANTAATTGAAACAATGAAAGAAGATATAACTTACAATTACAAGGGTTACAATGAGAATAACAATGAAAATCAAAAACTATTGATGGAAGTGATTTTTCAACTGGAAGTCTAACTCAGACTTCTAAATTCCACTTTCTCCAAACAAACAAGTCAACAAATTATTTGGCTCTTCTATCTTAATAGCCGTAGCTAAAGGTTCAATACTCCGAAGGTATATGAAGAATAAAGTGTGCCTGATTACTACATCAGTTCTCAGTCTAGCACGATTCCGTATAGGTTTACGAATAGACGGGCAACAATAATGACATATTGTCAAACAAATAGATGAAAAACGCACGGGGGCCCGCCGCGAGATTTTTGCACCACGTGACTCAACCAATACACTATCCTGCCGAGCGTTATAATTTTCCACTGTAAGAATATTCTTGTTTTTTTCTTCACTAATAATTGCAAATTAGTTTTTAAATTCTGATCTAGGTACCATACAATATTGTTTACAGTGTTAAGAAGTATTAAAAATTTTTAATTGACAAGTTACACGACCGTTTTGGTGGTGTAGGGAAAGGACAAATTCAGTGCGATTTATTCGACACATACGCCAATCGTGTGACAAATTGATGAGTTGCGGGTAAAAACACATNACAAATTCAGTGCGATTTATTCGACACATACGCCAATCGTGTGACAAATTGATGAGTTGCGGGTAAAAACACATTACTGTCTTCATTTCGCTTTTTTAGATTTGTTAGGATTTATGCAAATAGCTGATAGATGGTAACCTCTCAGGGTCTCAGGTAAATTTCCTACTCTTTTTCTCTTCCCCAATTATCTTTTACAATTCTATATTTAAGTTTTTATATTTTCATTTCTTTAAGGTTTCAATATTTTAGTTTTATTTATTAATTTTCAGTTTGGAGGTTGGCAAGAGTCTCTCTTACTTTAGTAGNACAAATTCAGTGCGATTTATTCGACACATACGCCAATCGTGTGACAAATTGATGAGTTGCGGGTAAAAACACATACTGTCTTCATTTCGCTTTTTCAAATATGTTAGGATTTATGCAAATAGCTGATAGATGGTAACCTCTCAGGGTCTCAGGTAAATTTCCTACTCTTTATCTCTTCCCTAATTATCTTTTACAATTCTATATTTAAGTTTTTATATTTTCATTTCTTTTAGGTTTCAATATTTTAGTTTTATTTATTAATTTTCAGTTTGGAGGTTGGCAAGAGTCTCTCTTACTTTAGTAGCTTGGAGGTTACCAACGAAGTCTACCATAGAAGGCTCCATCTACCATNAATTATCTTTTACAATTCTATATTTAAGTTTTTATATTTTCATTTCTTTAAGGTTTCAATATTTTAGTTTTATTTATTAATTTTCAGTTTGGAGGTTGGCAAGAGTCTCTCTTACTTTAGTAGCTTGGAGGTTACCAACGAAGTCTACCATAGAAGGCTCCATCTACCATCATTGCTTAAATTCAAACTCAAAAGTCTATGGTGATAGAATGTTCAACCTCTCAATTCTAATAGAAATAAAGAATTATTGTACGTTATGTCGTGCACAAGACTAATTTGTCGAAGAAATTGACAAAATTTTNCTAATAGAAATAAAGAATTATTGTACGTTATGTCGTGCACAAGACTAATTTGTCGAAGAAATTGACAAAATTTTTAATTTCAAAACCTAGCCAATAGTTGGACGATACTAGCAAAATTATAAACAATTTTCAAACTGACTACCAGTGTAACAAATATTACAGCATCACCAATGTCACATGTGTTTAGTAGCTCGGAGTTAAAAGACATTAAAAATATAATTTTAATTAGACATAAGAAATAATATTTCAAGTTCTGCAACGAAATCTAGAGCCTTGAATTCTTTGTNAATGAGTGATGGTATCGCATCTCAGAGTGGTATCGTATCTTACTCCGCCCACCAATACCACTCTCCCTTCCCTTCTTCGGAGATACGATGCCACGGCAACTCTATGCCGCACCATAGGAGGCATCCTTAGCTATTCTATGCCTCCCTCATGCTACTCCGCATCGTATCTCAATTTACTCCAATCAACCATATGAGACAAGAATACAACTCAAGTTTCTTGAACAGATGAACACCAAATTCAAAAAAAAAATTATTAAAATTTTCTTTTACTTTTTTTTTGATGTCTGAATTGATTTTTTGTTTTAAAAATTCCTTGAATTTGTAACCGACCAACAATTATCTGGTATAGTACCGAAGCGCCTGTTCTCGTAATTTGATGATACAAAATCGAAGGTAAATAATAAATTCAACAATTTATAAAACAGAAATTTTGATTTCTGGCATACTAATTATTACAGATATTTCGTGCTAAAAAGCCTCGAATATCCTAGTCTACAACAATGGAAATCAAACTGGTTCAACTTTGTATTCAATTGAACCCGTTTAAGTTTGGAATGGGTGGAAGTTAAAAATGGTTTGGTTGAAGTTTTCGCACCATCGCAGCTACATTCCTTAAACATCCTTATTTATTTTCAATACACATTTCAAAAATCAACATTCAGCAAATAAGAAAATTAAATGTAAATTTAAAAAAAATCTCCAATTGTTTTGAATTCAAACAATTTGCCTCCAAAAACACTGCAAATGAAAACCAAGTGGATTTCGATACGCCGATACGATGCTACAAAATTTAAAACTAGTCAGTGGTATCGTATCTTTGCGTCGTATCTTATCTCTCGTTACGATACGGATGAGATACCACGATACGATGCCACTCTCATTTAAAACTGTCTATTATGGAGGTATGTTTCATTGAAAGATTTTAGAAATATGTTTTGCTCTCTTCGCTTCCTACCTTATGCGATTTTTAACATTATGTTAATTCATATGTCTAACCTACAATTTATGCGAAAGAATAAAAAAAACCATGTTATTCACAAAAGGCGGAAATGGAGAAGGCGCACGTAAGCCATTGGTGTTGTTTCCATTTAATCGAGCATAGGAAATTTCTCGCTATAAACTTTTTTTTTCTGACTCATTCACTGGCACTTACAACATCGCAGATTTGACTTCATCATAAATTTTATACCAGTTAACAACTGGTGGTCACAAAAAAAAATTTTTTTTTTCAGAATATTTTTTTTTGCATTTCTCCACGATTCATGACATTTGAAGATGTTTTCGACAGTTTCAAAAAATTTGTTTCCGAAAATTTTTTTTCAAAGACGTTTGTTAGGTTGATAGGCTATGGTCAACCTAATATATATCTTCATACGTCTTCATAGTCGTGTATACATGCAAATAACCGGGAAGTTTTTTGTTCAAAAAAAGTTGTGATCACCAAGTGGCTGAATACAACCCACTATACAGAGGATTATTTATATACCTATTGGGGATTTGCCACATTTCACTTTTTAGAACTAACTTTCTTTTCTTACTCTCACCACTATATGTTAACCTCTGCACAGCAGCATGTCATCCATAATAGATGGGCAACAGTTATGAAATGAGTTCAACCGACAATAATTTATGTCGCCACACTTTCTCCAGCAGAGAGCAAGAGTCTAAAGTAACTTCCAGTGTTTACAAAAACTGTTTGTAGTGTNGTCGCCACACTTTCTCCAGCAGAGAGCAAGAGTCTAAAGTAACTTCCAGTGTTTACAAAAACTGTTTGTAGTGTATGTCAAGTATGTCCAGTTAGTTCTCATCATAGAGTAATTTTGAACCGTACTTTGCCGTGTATTACTATTTCTATGTGCTTATATCTGGCGCTACAAACCTACNATAGAGTAATTTTGAACCGTACTTTGCCGTGTATTACTATTTCTATGTGCTTATATCTGGCGCTACAAACCTACGTCTCTTTCCGCTTCTCTCGTTTCCTTATTATATAAAGTATTTCTTGTTTAGCTATCATTGCATTATAGATTACGTCTCTTTCCGCTTCTCTCGTTTCCTTATTATATAAAGTATTTCTTGTTTAGCTATCATTGCATTATAGACTAATCAGAGTAGCACGATTTCGTATAGGTGGACTAATGAACAGAGATGCGGACACACATGAGCAATCATGACACTAGAATGATCATAGAAAAAATTGTCAGTGATTATGTACCAATCTAACAACTACGTAGACATTCACCAATGTCAAATGTGTAGTTTTGAGTAAAAGACATTTGACACGTAATTTTAATTAGACACTTTATATATTATTTAAAGTTCCTCAACGAAATGTAGAATCTAGAATTTTATCAGGATAATTTTTTAATTTCTTATTGTTTTGAAATAACAGTACAACACTTAAGAAAATTTTACTAATGTGATTGAGTGAGTGTGATACTGTGATTGATTAGGGTTGTTAGACTATTAGATACTTCAAAAGCTACGCGTTAACTCGGTCAAGTGAGTGCTCGGATAGTTGAGTCGATAGGGGTCAAATCAAAATCTACACGGTAAATTTTACTAATGCACATTGACGTAAGCACTGTGATTATAGTTGTTAAACGATACATACATCAAAATCTACACGGTAAACTAATTAAAAGCACGGTGGATTGAAGCGAAGTATCCAGCAATCCCCTTCTCACTCTTTCTAAATACTANATACATACATCAAAATCTACAAGGTAAACTAATTAAAAGCACGGTGGATTGAAGCGAAGTATCCAGCAATCCCCTTCTCACTCTTTCTAAATACTAACCTAAAGTATCATGCTCACCAACTCAGTCAACGTTTTAAAAGATGTCTATATGACGCGGACGAACTTCCTCTAGAATTCAATATTATACCAATTTGAAATTGTATCAACTCGCGACGCATTCGCTTAACATAAGTTAAGCGAACACGAGAAAAGTGTTTTACTTGCACGAATGTGCGAAACACTAGCCTATTTTGAAAATATTAACTTTTTACCCATGTCGTTCCATCAACGCGGGAACGCTTTAATTTTAGAATCAACCAGTATGAAATGATATAAAAAACCTCGTGTTTAGCGTGGGTTACTTAATGTTGCGCTTTACGATTTTTGAAAAATAGAATTTCGGAACATTCGTTTGGGTCCCCTAACTGATCATGTACATTGTCTTAAAAGAATGTTCCGATATAAAATTTTCAAAAAATCATAACTTTCTTTCTAGTTGTCGTAGAGACTTGATTAAATAAATCCTGTGATGCATCTGCATGATCTTTGTGAAACCGTAAACACTATCACCAAAATAAATCTGGTTTATCGAGTTCAATTGACAATAATTTATGTCATCATGCTTTCTCCAGCAGAGAGCAAGGGTCAAAGTAACTTCCAGTGTTCACAAAAACTTGTTGGAGTGTATACGTCAAGAATGTCCAGTTAGTTCTCATTATAGAATAATTTTGAACCGTACTTTGCCGGGTATTACTATTTCTATGTGCCTCTATCTGGTTCTACAAACCTACATCTTTTACCGCTTCTTTCGTGTTCTTCTTATTTAACAGATTTTGCAAAAGTGAGTAAGACGTTAACGTAAGACGCAGGGTGACGGGAGATACGTTAACGCTTACGTTAATGTCATAAACAAAAGTGTATAGTTTTTGCAAATTGCATTTAGACGTTAAGGTAAGATTTTAACGTAGTACTGTTTTCGCTGCGGATTTCGCCAATGATTATGTTGCAAACAAAATTTCAAAACTACTATGTCCTATGCAACTGTAAAGTACTGGCGAGGATTTTTTGTTCAGGTTATATGAAATTAATTATAAAACAGATTACTAAATAGATAGGTTCTTANATTTTCCCCGGCACGAGGAGAGGGAACCATTTTAGATGAAAATTTTAGTTTTAAATTGAACTTATGCTAAAGGTAGAGGAGATATCTTGACAATTGGTCTTCGAAGAAGAGATCCTGTTGGAGTCTTGACTTCGACCACTCGAACTTGTCCATCAGATCCGAAGAAAACTTGAGTGACACGGGCCAGATTCCATTTGTGAGAGGAAAACGCTGCATCTGACTCCTTGACTAGAACCAAGGTACCAGGTTCTATATTTGGTTGGTTGTTAAGCCACTTCGGTCTGGATTGAAGTATTTGGAGATACTCATGATGAAATCTCCTGCTCACTTCCTGACCGATTTGTTGAGCGATGATCCAACGCTTCAGTGGGGGTAAATTTTTGTGGATGAGATGTTCTTCTGGTACCGAATGAAGGGGTCCACCGACCAAGAAGTGGGCTGGAGTGAGTGCTGAGATATCTGAGGGATCACAAGAGAGAGGTACTAGAGGTCGTGAGTTTAGGGTACCTTCTATTTGGCAAAGAACTGTTGTCATCTCTTCAATGGAAATGTGGCGATCATTAAGAACTCGCTTCAAATGAAATTTGACCGACTTAACCGCTGCTTCAAAAAGGCCACCATGATGTGGTGACAGTGGTGGGTTAAACTTGAATTTAATTCCAGATGTTGAGCAGTATTTTCCGAGGTCTTCGTTGAATTGAGCTGAGGTGAGAAAATCGCATATATGGTCCAATTCTGATTTCGCTCCTACAAAGTTCTTCCCACCGTCAGAAAAGAGAGCTTGAGGCAATCCACGACGTGAGGAAAACCGCTTGAGGGCTGNTACAAAGTTCTTCCCACCGTCAGAAAAGAGAGCTTGAGGCAATCCACGACGTGAGGAAAACCGCTTGAGGGCTGAAATAAATGACAATGAGCTCAAGTCTCCCACAAGTTCAAAGTGGACGGCCTTCACTGCCATACACACGAACACACAGACGTAACTTTTTAAAAGTTTAGGTTTTCGACCAGGAACCGCAACAATTGAAAAGGGTCCAGCGAAATCCATTCCAGTATTTAAGAACGGACGGGTATAAGAGACTCGTGCTAACGGTAGTTCAGCCATGATTTGATGAAGCGGTCGGGGACTATGTCGATGACACTTGACANAAGAGACTCGTGCTAACGGTAGTTCAGCCATGATTTGATGAAGCGGTCGGGGACTATGTCGATGACACTTGACACAGGATCTTACCACTCTTTTCACTAAAGTGGGTCCTGAAACCGGCCAGAATTTTTCTCTTAACAGACTCAAAAGCAAAGTAGGCCCAGCATGTTGATGAGTGATGTGATAATCACGGGCTACTACTGTTGAGAAGTNCAGACTCAAAAGCAAAGTAGGCCCAGCATGTTGATGAGTGATGTGATAATCACGGGCTACTACTGTTGAGAAGTGATGATTCTTTGGTAACAAGAGAGGATGTTTTGAGTGATGAGCAATTTCAGACTTCTGGAGTCGTCCTCCTACTCTCAATAGACCGTGTTGGTCGATAAATGGAGACAAGAACTTGAGTTTCTTGGGAGACTCATTCTTGTGTGAATCTAGCTGGTTAATNTGTTGGTCGATAAATGGAGACAAGAACTTGAGTTTCTTGGGAGACTCATTCTTGTGTGAATCTAGCTGGTTAATTTCACTGCTGAAAACAGATTTTTGCACAGTTCTGACCAAAAGTTGTAGTGAGTTATTGAGTTCCTCAGAAGTCAGAAATCTAGGAAACAATACTGCTCCCCTTGACTTCAAAATTCCAACAAACCTNTTATTGAGTTCCTCAGAAGTCAGAAATCTAGGAAACAATACTGCTCCCCTTGACTTCAAAATTCCAACAAACCTGATTACGTAAGCGGTTATCCGTTGCATTTTGAGGACTGTCGATCTGCACATGATAATTTTGAGAAAAGGTGAATCTTCAGAAGGATGATTCTCTGAAGATTGGACTTGATATGACCTCGGACTCGAGAAGTCAATTAACCAAGTAGGTCCGTTCCTCCAATAATCCGTATTGAGAAACTGTGAGGAGCTGATTCCTCTTGAGGCACAGTCAGCGGGATTGTCGCTTCCGTTGACATGAATCCAGTGTGCTTCTGGTAGAGTTGACTTGATAAAACTAACTCGGTTTTGAATGTACACGTCTCGTTTTTTATCTTTTGATTGTGATGAGTTGAGCCACCCAATTACACTCATCGAATCTGAAAAACACACTAGAGAATTAATTTTAAGATTTAGGGAATCTCTCACAACTTTGATGAGTGTTGTGAGGAGACGAGCACCCTGGAATTCTAGTCGAGGTGTTGTGTCGCCTTTGACAGAAGCCACTTTGGTTTTAGCAGCGACGAGAGAGATTGATTTTACTCCCGAGGTATTCATACTTCTCAAGTAGACCACGGAAGCGAAGGCGTAGTTTGAAGCGTCTGAAAATCCGAATAGTTCAAAATTGGTATTCTCAGGGTTCCAATTCACAGAGTTGTCCAGATAACATCGTTTGATTGTGAATTTGTTTAACAGAAGTATTTCTTCACGAATCAAAGTCCACTTCTTTGATTGTGGAGAGAGTAATGGTGTATCCCAGTCCAGTTTTAGTTTCCACAGTTCCTGTAGAAATATTTTTGCACGTATTGTGACTGGTGACAACCAACCTAAAGGATCGAAGATCCGAGCAATGAATGACAAAACTTGACGTTTAGTTGGATGGGGAAGATTTCCTACTCTTGGAAGAACCATGGTAAAGTGATCAGCTATTGGATTCCAATTGAGTCCTAAAGTTGGAAGTCCATGATTTTCAGTGATGTTGAGTGGAAACTCCAATTCCCTATCTTCAGGAGGAATAGATAAGATTAGCTGATGAGCGTTTGATGCCCACTTTTTCAATTGGAACTGGCCTTTTAACATNTCAGGAGGAATAGATAAGATTAGCTGATGAGCGTTTGATGCCCACTTTTTCAATTGGAACTGGCCTTTTAACATTATTTTGCAGAGCTTTTCCTGAAGGGCAAGAGCTTCTGCGACTGTAAAGCAGCCTGTTAGTATGTTATCCACAAGAGTGTCTTCCTTAATGACCTTTTGTAGCACAGGGTCGTAACACTCGTCTTNGCCTGTTAGTATGTTATCCACAAGAGTGTCTTCCTTAATGACCTTTTGTAGCACAGGGTCGTAACACTCGTCTTGAAAGAGTTGATTGAGGCTTCGAATGGCTAAAAACGGAGCACTTGTTAGTCCGAAAGTTAGACGTGTCATTCGAAAATGAGTAAAGGGCACATCTGGAGTTTTTCTATACACGAGTCGTTGGAAGTCTTGATGTGATTTGTCGACACCAATTTGTGTAAAGAATTTCACGATGTCTGCACTAAGGGCAATTGGAAACTTCCTGAATCTGATGAGCAAAGGAACCAAATCTACCTGTAACTTAGGTCCCGAGTAGAGAATATCATTTAAAGAGTTACCACTTTGAGTTTTAGCGGAACAGTCAAAGACGATCCGCACTTTTGTTGAAGATGAAGATTCTTTTACCACTTCCCTGTATGGCATGTAATAACACTTTGCAGAATCACAAAAAACTTCTTGAGGTGGGACTACTTCTAGAATTCCTTTTGATAAATTAGAAGAGAAGTATTTGTTGTACTCTGATTTCAAGAAAGGATTTTTAGAAATTCTTCCTTCTACCGAACTGAACCTCTTCATGGCCGTTTTCACCGAATTTCCTAGAACTTGATGATCTTTATGAAAGGGTAAACTGACCACATACCTTCCTTCAGCGTCACGAGTGAACTTAGATTGAAAGGAGTCTTCACACAACTGATCTTCAATTGAACGTGGAGTTGGTGATTTTGCGGGTTCTTCAGTCTCCCAAAACTTCGCCAACAGATCATGCAGACTAGAGTCTTGACCTTCAAATGTTAACGGTTTAGAAACTTCGGATACTTGCTCGAACCGGGGACTTGCCTCCAGATCACCTCCCTCACCCGCTTCACAGCTGTGATCTGTGGGCGTGTAAGTCGGGCCTCTGGATAAGTAGTGGTCCCTATCTCGAGCATCCGAGTCTCCTACGATTGAAGAAAAACATGAATTAGAAGTTGAGTTTTGGCTAGTTAGGGGGGCGGGACCTGAAATAACCCAACCAAACCATGTTTCTTCTGCTGAAGGAGTCCCTCTAGGCCCATGAATTATTCCCCCTTTCCTAATTCTTGACGCGTGGCGAGCTCCAAGAATGATATCGATTGATTGAGGTAAAGAGTAGTCAGGGTCAGCTAAATTGAGACCTTGAAGATGAGGAAAGTTATGATGACATTGAACTTGAGGTAGACTGCCGTGAGTAATTTTAGACATCACTTGTGCTGTAATTGGTAGCGAGAACGGATGTAATTTAGAGATAAGACTCAAATTAACTTTACCTAATGTGCTTCCACAATTTACCCCACCAAGTCCAGTTACTGATACTGAACTTTTCTTAGGTATAAGACCTAATTTTTTCATACAGTCAAAGGTAATAAACTCAACCTCACTTCCCTTATCTACAAAGAGTCTCACTGTTACCTTTTGACCTTGTGAGTCTCTAACTTCTGCTAGAGCGGTTTCCAGGATGATTTGAGATGAGACTACACTTCCGAAGGAACAGTGGGCCGTGTTTTTTAGGACCATTGAATTGCTGTGTAGAAGTGAATGATGAGGTTTTTGACAAACTTTACACTTAAACTTACTCACACAGCCTTGAGCACTGTGTCCTCGAGCGAGGCAATTGTAACACAGTTTTGAATTCTTTACTACTTCTTTCCGTTCAGGGACGGACTTTTTGATGAAACTATCANGGCAATTGTAACACAGTTTTGAATTCTTTACTACTTCTTTCCGTTCAGGGACGGACTTTTTGATGAAACTATCACAATGGTGTAATGAGTGTGAGAGACCGCACTCTGCACAGTTTTTTAACGTTGAGGAAGCGAAGTGAGCTGATTTNCAATGGTGTAATGAGTGTGAGAGACCGCACTCTGCACAGTTTTTTAACGTTGAGGAAGCGAAGTGAGCTGATTTTGTTTGAGTTAATGACCGTTGCGGAACCTTCTGCACTTTTGAAGAAGTTGAGACTGAGTCGTCGAGTGCTTGACTTCGATGTTCTAAGAAGTTAAGTAGGTCCTTAAGTTTTGGTAGGTCGGTTGATTCAGTGAGGAGCCACTCTCTTCGAGTTCCCATATCAAGCTTCTTGATGGTCCAGTATACCAAAATCACATCCCAGTGCTCGACAGGGATCAACTGATTTTTGAGTGAACGTATAACTTCGTTCAAAGTATCGACTACTCTTCGAAGATCTTGAGCTGTGTCGTGAACCTTCGAAAGTTCATCCAACTTTCTGATGTGAGAAAAAGCTATCTCCCTTGGGTTTGAGTACCTAGCCTTTACTAGGTCCCAAGCAGGAGCATAACTTAAATCAGTTGTTGGAAAAGAGCATACGATCGAGAGAGCTTCACCAACCAATGAAGTCTTCAAGTAGACCAACTTCTCTGCTCCCGATAGAGATTTGTTGGAGTCAACGGTGGAGACGAAAAGGTCCTTATACTCTTCCCACTCGTTGAACTTGCCAGAAAATAAAGGTAGCTTGACCGGTTCCAACCTCACATGTTTAGGAATCACTGTATTGTGTTTGAGGAAATCCTTCATTTGGCTGATTTTGAGTTGAACTTTGTCAAGTACTGTTTCTGACTCATCAAAAAACGGAGAGTACTTGTCAAAATTGACATCTGGGGCCTTGAGATACGAACAAGCTATAGTCAACGAGCGTTCCCAAAAACTTACTTCTTCCCTTAACTTCTTCAACTTCTCTTCTCTAAGTGTGACATCGAACGGTGTGACTATCTGAAGGGGGTCAATAGTGGCCCACAAATTATCACACTTGGCCTTGAGTCTTGGAATAGAAAACTCACACACTTCGAAGTTGACCTCTGGGTCTTTAACCCCACCCACAGGTGAGGGAGAATTTGACATAACTTTTTATTTACTTTAGATGGAAAATTGGAAAAATGTTCGTAAGATTCCAACGAACTTACTGAGTAAATCGAGAGCCTAACTTTTATGCAATAAAAGTAAGAAGGAAAAAGAAACGTAATCCAATTTTTCCTCGTTTTATTTTTGAAACCGAATAGGGTGAAACCCAAAGATAGACTGCCTCGAAAAGCCTTCTAGAAAACAGTCAATCTTCGATGTTAGTTGCCTAATAATCTAGAGGTATTACAAAGATAAGAAGGTCAAAACCCCGTAGAATTAAAGTTAATTAAGAGTCAGGGTTGAGGTTACTTGGTGGAAATTATATTTCCGAACANTCAAAACCCCGTAGAATTAAAGTTAATTAAGAGTCAGGGTTGAGGTTACTTGGTGGAAATTATATTTCCGAACACTTACGTTAATGTCATAAACAAAAGTGTATAGTTTTTGCAAATTGCATTTAGACGGTAAGGTAAGATTTTAACGTAGTACTGTTTTCGCTGCGGATTTCGCCAATGATTATGTTGCAAACAAAATTTCAAAACTACTATGTCCTATGCAACTGTAAAGTACTGACGAGGATTTTTTGTTCAGGTTATATGAAATTAATTATAAAACCGATTACTAAATAGATAGGTTCTTATATGCTACTGTGACAGTCGAAAATAAACCTGTCTTAACGCAAATTTGTGTAAATGTTAAAGAAGTGAAGTTTGAAATCCAATTTTAAAGTACTATATGAGTTTGCTGCGGAAAATTAGGTTAGAGGAAATTAAGATAACTCTTTTATGTGACGTTAGACGTTAACGCGGAGTAAGGATTCTTAGGTCTTCCGTATGAGAAAATATCACGTAAACGGAACTCATACGTTAAAGGGAAGGAGCATGTACGTAAGCTCTTCCGTCTTCCGTTAGGGTTAACGTCTTACTCAATTTTGCAAAATCTGTCTATTATCTAAAGTATTCCTAGTTAGATATCATTATAGAGTAATCATAGTAGCACGAGTTCGGATAGGTGGCCAAATGGAGAGAGATACGGACACAGAGAGCAATCATGACACTACAATAATCATAGAAAAAATTATCAGTGACTATGTACCAATCTAATAACTACGCATAGCATCACCATTGTCAACTGCGTAGGTTTGAGTAAAAGACATTAGATAGGTAATTTTAATTAGACATAAGATATATTATTTCAAGTTCTTCAACGAAATGTTGAATCTAGAATTTTATCTAGATAATTTTTTAATTCCTTGTTTTGAAATATCTGTACAACACGTGAGGAAATTCTGCTAATGTGCATTGACGTAAATACTGTGATTGATTATGGTTGTTAGACGATTAGATACTTCAAAAGCTACGCGTTAACTCGGTCCAGTGAGTGCTCGGATAGTTCAGTCGATAGGGGTCAAACATTTTAAACAGTGGTTACCATGCACTCAGAAATGAACGCTTAAATCCTATCCCTTGCGTAATCATTTACACACATCTCCAAAATAGGACCACTTCCTATTATTCAAGTTGAAAATTCCATTATTAAGCAGAACAAGCAATTCTAATATCTTGGTATTATCTTGGACTCTACTTTTACTTTTACTTACCCAGCATAAACTATGGACAGGAGAATTATCGCAGCAATTGGCAAAACGTACAGTGTTAAAAACGTCCGTTTACAGTTGTGAGAAAATTTTACTAATGTACATTGACGTAGCTACTGTGATTATTAGTTGTTAAACAAAAGTACCGTAACAAAGCCAAAGAACAAAAATGTTTAATACTAACAGCTGACTCATGCAGTTTACTAGAGTAAAAATGAATATTATTAACTTTTTGTTCTTTCGCTTTGGTCATTACGGTAGAACACTTGTGAGGAAATTTTACTACTGTACATTGATGTAAAATACTGTGGTTATTAGTTGTTAACTCTTGTCATACTTCTGTAAAAAATCGCTTTACCTTTTGGCTATTGACGCAACGATGTTCTACCATCTCTAGTAGATTTTGCCATCGCCTGGTAATTTTAAATTTTGCTTACCATAGGAATGTACAGTCTTTGTAACTTATTGCTACATGACACAAATTATTTTTTTTAACTTCACTCACACACCAATGACATTTGGTTCAATTTTGGCTCATTATACATCATCCGTATTGCTCACCACCCTTCCCACCGCCCTCCCTATTGCCCACCACCCTCACTAGTGGCCACCTCCCTCCTTACTGCCCACTTCCCTCCCTACTGCCCACTTCTCTCTCTACAGCCCATTTCCTTCCCTAATGCCCACTTCTCGCCCTAATGCCCACTGCCTTCCTTACTGCCCGCCGCCCTCCCTACTACCCACTTCCCACACTACTGCCTACTTTCCTTGCGTTCAAAGACATTAGGTGTGTAACTTTAATTAGACATCAGATATATTATATCAAGTTCCTCAACGCAATCTAGAATTTAGAATTTTATTTTGATAATTTTTTAATTTCTTATTGTTTTGAAATAACAGTACAACACGTGAGGAAATTCTACTAATGTACATTAACGTAAGTACTGTGATTGATTATGGTTGTAAGACGATTAGTGTTGTTTAAAAATTTGGACTAGCGACAACAAATAGTGTCCAGTGATCTTTTAGTAAAGTTCCAGCACATTCAATGAAAAATTGGGCAGAGTAACGTTGTGTGAGGAGTAACTAGTTTATTTAAAAAAGTAACTCATTTTATACTTTCAGAAGGGTGACTTTTTCAGTCTTCCCAAAGAGACTGAAATTGTGACACATAGGTCAAAATAAACCTTAAGCATTAAACCAGTTTGAACTGGGCATAACAATAGGGTTAAACTAAATAAACTTTCAAAATTTCTAAAACTGACTTGAGATTACTCATTACAATGAGTCATGATCTCAAGCTTATATCCAACAATTAGATACATCAAAAGCTGCGCGTTAACTCTAGTCAGCACAGTGTATTGATGTATCCAGCAATACTTTACTCTCTTTCTACCAACTACGGAAAAGTAGACACGTCATCCAACATTATAGAAGATGCATATTTGAAGCTGATGAGCTTCATCTAGTAGTCAATTTGAAATTTTATCAACTAGTAAGGCACAAGTTGTTAGCGTTAGTTGAGCGAACATGAGAAAAAGTGATCTAGTTACAGGGATGTGCGTAACACTGTAGCGTATTTTGAAAATATCATGAGCTGCAGAAGTAAGGTACCTGTTTGAATCAGATTATTTCGCACAATTTTAACTTGATTGGATGTTGTCGAATTCACCCTACTGTTCAAGTGAGTGATGGGAAACGGGTGATCCGATGGGGAACGAACATTTTTAACACTGATTACCATGCACTCAGGAATGAACGCTGAAGTCCTATCCCTTGACTAATTATTTACACATTAAATCACAAAACTAGGGCCAATTCCTATCATTCTAGTTGAAAATTTCATCATTAAGCAGAACAAGCAATTCGAATATTTTGGTATTATCTTGGACTCTAGTTTTTTTTTACTTCTCATGTACAAACTATGGGCAGGAAAATTAAAGCAGTAATTGGGGAAATGTACAGTGTTAAAAACATTTAGTGTTCAAGACCGTTTACACTGATAAAAACCTATTTCATTTCTAGTTATGAATACCGTTTAGACAGTTCGGCATTTCAGTCCAAAAAGGCCTAGACAAATTTCAAAACAAAATCAACCGCTTTCTCTTCGCCTCTACTCAGCCCTCATTATTTCGAAAACTACGGAGAAAACTCGAAACAGAAAACAAAAAACAAAGAAAATAAATGTACACAAAAACCAGAAATATACTCAACATCAAATCACAACTTGAAACGTTCAATACCAATACAATCAACAAAAATTGCAAACTGGACAAGAACGAAAAATGCTTTCAAATATTTGAACTCTTCAGAAGGACAACTGAAGTTCGTCTCTCTTTCCTCAAACTATCGTTCGTCTAGAAATCTGCCGTTATTACATTTAGACCAATGATGTAACAACTGTAACAGGATCGTCTGTGTCAAATGAGTAACTCGAAGTTAAAAGACATTATATATATAATTTTAATTAGACATAAGATATACTATTTCTAGTTCCTCAACGAAATCTAGAGCCTAGAATTTTAGTAAAGTTCGGTTATAGTGAACCTGTAGGGACCGGCAAAATTGGTTCAGTATAGCCGCAGTTTATGACATCCGTATAGTGAAATGACACTTCATTTTAATAATTGTTCATTATATCCAAATATTTCACTATAAATTCAGCTAAGCCGATTTAGAGAAGCACTGGGTAATGGGGATTTGCTTGAGACCATTTGATGAGCGCAGAATCCAACTTTTGATAGTTACATCGGCGTTCGCATTTTATATTCTAAGAATTTGATATTTGAATTTTAGCTAATTGCTTAAATGTAACCTAATTATATTTCAACACTTTTATTATTAACTTACGCCACAAAATCTTTGGAAGTCTTCTTCAATTTTAGATTTTGATTTCAAAATAAGAGAAATTGTGTAGAGTTTCCAATCTTATATTTCTCATATAACGTTTGGGGAGATGTGTTGAAAGACAGTGCAGCAATGCTATAGAATTTATCGTTTAAAGACAACGAAGTGCGCTTTTCGCCTGATTTTGACATTGTGAATTAGTAATTTACTTAATAAACCAAAACTCACTCATAGCTCAAAATGCAAGTCCGGTGCTTAGATGGGCAGCCATAAAAGTATAAGGAACAGTAGTAGCAAATGGTCTCATTACGGAATTCAGACATATTTCACTATAACCGGACAAAATGACCCTCGGAACCGGTAGGTTTAGTTCACTAAGGCCGGAAGTTCAGTATACCCGATTTCATTATAGCCGGACTACTTAACACATAATCTCCCATTTGCTTGGCAGGGACCGGACAGTGTGGTTTGCTATAGCCGGACTTCTATTATAGCCGGAGTCACTATAGCCGAACTTTACTATACTTATTTAATTTCTAATAGTTTTTAAACAACAGTAGAACACTTGTGAGGAACGTTTACCAATGTACATGGACGTAACTAGTGTGATTATTAGTTGTTAAACCACAGTAGCACAGTTTTGACGAAATTTTACTAATGTACATTAACGTAACTACTGTGATTATTAGTTAACTGCTCTTGTCATACTTCCGTAAAAAATTGCTTTACGTTTTGACTATTGACGCAACGATGTTCCACCATCTCTCTTAGATTTTGCCAACGCCTGGTAATTTTAAATTTTGCTTACCATAGGAGTGTAGTCTTTGTAACTTATTGCTACATGACACATTTTTTTTAACTTCACACACACAGCAATCGAATTTGGTTCAATTTTGGCTCATTATACGCCTTCCATGTTGCCCACCACCTTCCCAACTGCCCACCGCCCTCCCTATTGGCCAACAACCTCACTAACTCACTACTGACTACCGCGTTCCCTACTGTTCACCTTCCTCTCTACTGCCCACTTCCTTCTCTACCGCCCACCTCTCTCCCTACTACACACTTCCCTCCCTACTACCCACTTCTCTCTCTACTGCCCACTTCCCTCCCTACTGCCCACCGCCCTCCTTAATGCCCACTTCCCTCTTTACTGCCCACAGCCTTCCCTACTGAAATACTAAGATTATAATTTAATGTACGCGTTATAATTTTGAAAAAATAAGGATAAGTTTGTAACTGATTACATTTTCAGTTTATTTTTCTATTTAAATCACAAGACTAGCTATTGGCTTAAATATATAGCTTGAGTTAAAAGGCATTAGATATGTAACTTTAATTACATATCAGATATAATATTTCAAGTTCCTCAACGAAATGTTGAATCAAGAATTTTACCTCGATAATTTTTTAATTCCTAATTGTTTTGAAATAACTGTACAACTGGTGAGGAAATTATACTAATGTGCATTGACGTAAATACTATGATTGATTATGGTTGTTAGACGATTAGATACATCAAAAGCTATTCGTTAACTTAGTCAAGTGAGTGCTTGGAACAAGTTCAGTCGATGGGTGTCAAACATTTTTAACAGTGGTTACCATGCACTAAGAAGCGAACGGTTAAATACTATCCCTTGTGTAATCATTTACACACATCACAAAAATGGGAACAATTTTTATCATTCAATTTGAAAATTCCATTATTAAGCAGAACAAGCAGTTCGAATGTCTTGGTATTATCTTTAACTCTACTTTTACTTTTATTTCTCACGCACAAACTTTGGACAGAAGAATCAACGCAGTAATTGGGTAAATGTACAGTGTTAAAAACGTTTAGCGTTCAAGTCCGTTTACACTGATTAAAACCTATTTCATTTCTACTTATGAATACTGTGTAGACATTTAGGCAGTTCAGTCCAAAATGGCCTAGACAAATTTCAAAACAAAATCAACCGCTTTCTCTTCACCTCTACTCAGGCCTCATTATTCCGAAAACTACGGAGAAAACTCGAGACAGGAAACAGAGAACAGAAATAATTATTGGGCAAAGCTATAGGGCTGGCAAGGAGACACTTGGTTATTTCTGATGATTCCTTTAGTGCTTCGGGTAATATCCCGGATATTTTAGTTTCGCGCCGCTCAAACAAGGCTCTCACGCCGCTCACTCATATTCCGCATAGTCTGAAGACTCCTGTAGTGCTCCAGGAAATATTTCAATGTTTCAGGTTTACGCCGCTCACGCACTTCCTGTCACGCCGCTCACTAATTTTCCGCATTGCAATATATATTCTGAAAGAGACAGGTATATATCCAATGACTCCTGTTGTGCTCCAACAAATATCCTAATGTTTCAGGTTTGTGCCGCTCATGCACGACTCTCACGACGCTCTTTGAATATTTGGTCAACCTATACGACTTTGGCAACGAGACACAGGTTAATTTCTGATGTCTTGTAGTGCTCCGGATAATATACCGTATAAATTAATTTTGCGCGGCTCATGCACGACTCTCACCCCAAGTACTTATACTCCCCATGGTGATACGAATATGGCAAGGAGACTGGTAAATTTCCAGTGACTCCTGTAGTACTCCAGAATAGATCCCAGATGTTAAATTTTACGCCGCTCACGCAAGTATTTCACGCCGGTCACTCATATTCCCCAAAGCTAAAAAAATAAGACAAGAAGATTTGGGCTCTAAGGATTTACCCCAAAGACCATCAAAATGCTTTGGTTTACTTTCTAAAATTTTAAGGGCGATTACGACAATCAGGTTAATGTCCGGATGTCTCGTTGGGAATTCTGAGAATTTATCCCAGAAACCATCGAACTGCTTTCCTTTCTAAAATTATATGAGCGATGACGAGACTTGGGTTAATGTCCCGATGTCTCGTGTAGAGCTCTGGTGATTTATCTCATAGACCATCAAAATGCTTTGCTTTCAAAAACTTTATGACGATAACGAGACTCGGGTTAATGTCCCGATGTCTCGTGGGGAGCTCTGGGGATTTATCCCAGAGACCATCAAACTGCTTTGCTTTCTAAAATTTTATGTGCGATAACGAGACTCGGATTAATTTTCCGATGTTTCGTGGGGAGCTTTTGGGATTTATCCCAGAGACCGCCGTTAAGTTTTGATTTATAATTTTGTTGCTTTAATGAAGATAATCGGGTCAATATCCCGATATCTACTGAGAAAGCTCTAGAGATTTGTCCCAGAGTACATTCACAAATTTTGTTTTGTAATTTTCTATTGGTTTTGATGACAAAACTCGGATGTACGTCCCGATGTTTCAAGGAAAGCTCTGGAGTTTATCTCACAGACAGCCGATAAGTTTTGATTTATAATTTTTTGATTCTAATGAAGAGAATCGGGTCAATATCCCGATATCTACTGAAAAAGTTTTTGAGATTTGTCCCAGAGGCCATTCATAAATTTTTTTATATAATTTTCTTTTGGTTTTGATGACGAGACTCGAATGTCTTACTTGATTTGTATGTACGATGACGTTGAATGATGTGAAGATTAGGGGGATATTAAATTCGGTCCAGCTTCACCCACTAATTGAATCATACCTTGTGAATGGACACAATGGAATAGGGACATCGTTTTTAAGATAAATGCTAGGGGAGATTTAATCATTTGACAGTTAACTGCAGTGTCGATTGATAAATCTTGACCAGATTAATTATCTCATCTCGGCCCCAAATATTTGTCAAACTTTACAAATTTTTGAGATTACTAGAATTGTCCAGTGTTAAAACCTGATACAAAGTCACTATTCGGATTCAACTTCTAAACTGTCTTGTGATGACAAAAACTAAAAATATACTGGTTTAAATTTTTCTGTTCCAGACAGTTAATAATTGCCAAATAGAGGATTAACTCCATACATTAGGAAGAGTATCTTTAACCCACCCTTGGTGAAAAGCCTTTTAACCAGAGAGTTCAAATTGTACTTATCATTGTTTTCAAGGTTAACTGCCAAACCCAGCGTCTTATTTCAACTCCTACTCATTGTCTGTGTAGAATATAAAATTGGTATGTCTTCTAAATGCTCAAACATTTTATTTATTAACAAGAATCATTATGTGAGAAAAAAAAAATTTAGAATCAACATAAGTAGACAATTTAATCATCAAATTACTCTAAATCCGTGTTTTTTGATATTTTCCTGTTTTTTCTCTTCTTGGTTCCATTCGGCAAAGTATTTTCCTCTGTGATAAGTCACAATTTGGGGGATCGAAAACTATTCAATGTCAAGTCTCCAATCCCAGGAACACGGGACAACGCTACATATATTAGCTATGGGAAAGTTTATAATAAAGATAATTCCAGGTGTTTTTATCCGGAAGGCCGGTGCAGGCCCTTCGTAAAGTGCATCCCTAATTAAATCACAGATATAATAGGGTGAAAAAAAGTTGTTTGAGTTGACCTTACTTGGCTTTTATGTACAGTGACTCCAAATGCATTTATCAGGGGAAAATTGAATTTTGTCCAACTCCTTCCACTAATTGAGTCATATTGTGTGAATGGACACATTGGAATAGGTATATCGTCTCTGAGTAGATATTTTGGGAAGATTTAATCATTCAATGGTTCACTGCCTCATTGATTGATACATCTGTACCCTTTTAATTACTTTGGACCCAAGTACTTGTCAAATTTTATGAACACAACCGAAGGTCTTCCATCCTCTTCTAATGGACCAATTTCAGTCACTGCCTTATTCTGGAATAAAATTGTATAT
Source organism: Holacanthella duospinosa (assembly GCA_002738285.1). Classification (NCBI taxonomy): domain Eukaryota; kingdom Metazoa; phylum Arthropoda; class Collembola; order Poduromorpha; family Neanuridae; genus Holacanthella; species Holacanthella duospinosa. The sequence continues at coordinate 169,892 of NIPM01000080.1, read as the reverse complement.
AAATTCTTTAAAATTTCACAGTAGTTAGATCTATGCATAAGTACTTACCAAGGGCTCCGTTGTAAAGCGCCGCTGCAACAAAAATATTTTTAGTTAGCATCACTTACCCTTTCACAGCCAGAGAAAGCGATTTCTGGGTATCTGACTGAGCTCCCCTTGTTAGTTTATCCCTGATTTCAAGATCCGGGGTTCCAAGATGTTTGAGTCTCAACCTAAATTTCGAAATTGTTTTTAGTAATGACAAAAAGGTAATTCATAAAAGTTTGGTTAAATGTTATATTATTCTGCAGGTGAATTTTCACCAAACAAGTAGTTGGCGTCATTGAGAAATAGAATTTTCTTTTCCATGCTCAACTTTCTCACTTGTCTAGAATTTAGCGTTTGCTTGTCCCCTTTCTTAAGGCGTCCTTCTCTGGATTGAGAAAGAAGCTCTCGGAAATGGTTCTCAGTGTTTCCTATCTGCCTCATAGGTTCATCTAGAAAAACGCATTTATCGAATATCTGATAGAACTTGGGTCCTATGAGCTCAAAACCACTGAGACCCTCAGGATTTCAGAATAATGGAACATCTGCAACAGATCGCACTTGTCCAATATCACATGTTAAAATGCAATGTTTCCGTCCAAAATCGTCATCGTTTTGAAATAAAGCTTTGAGCCGTTCATTCAAATAACCAAACATGTACAGGCCGACCATAGTAAAAAATATAGCCCAGTTTCAGATATAAATAAACAATGTTTAGATCGATGAAATGCATATTTATCTAAGTACATCGATGATGAAATAGTCAGAAAAACCCAGTGAATTTTGAACAGCCTTTAAACTATTTCTTGGAGAAGAGTTTTAGTAAAAGTATGTTAACGTCATTGTGCTGCGTATGGTACTGCCATTAATTAAGGAACTGGCGACTCCAGTGAAGCTCATCACACGAAATTTTTTACGCTTTCTTTTTCACATTGTACGAATCGCATTCAATGTGTAACCAGGTGCTGTAACAAAGTTCCCATGCAAAGATTAAAAATTCAAAAGAAAAATAGTCAACTTACCGTTGGTAAGTTGGACTATCAACATATTTGGACACAATGTTGTAGCACTTTCTCTGGTTTAAATTTAGTGAATCTGCTCCACTACGTTGATATTTCTTGTAACAGTAAAGGAAGACTTTGCGTTCTTTACGAGGCTCTCGGAAGTTTGAACCTTTGGAAACTTTGCTTTCCCTGCTCCTTTTCTTGCCGTTCGCTTCATTTCGACTTTTAATTGAAAAGCTTAGTCGCAAGCACTGCGTCTCTCTATATCTTTTCGAAAACTTCTTAATTTGTGAAATGCGATAAATCCAGTTTCAAATCTTCCCTTGTAAATGATGTTACTTTTTCTTCAACTTAGACACATTCCCCTCGTGTCATCTGGATTGAATTCTTTACTTCAGTAAATCAAGAAGTGTATAAGGATACTTGTTTTTTTTTGTGTTATTTCTTGATCCTTACTGAGATTACCCAAAGAGAATGTGTTCCCAATTAATTTAGGTTCCCTAGTTTCACGATTGCTTTTTTTTTAATTAAATTTCCTTCCTTTAATAATTCGGTAAGATTTTAATCAAGAAACTCTGAGAAAGTATAATCAATTTTGTTGAGTCATCATACTTCCCACTTTCCCCTCCAGTGAATAAAACCGTCGATTGCGGCAGTGGACTCCACCAGTCGTGTTTCTTACGAGCGTTTTTTCACTTGACTTTCTCTGGCTTCCCATTTTCATTGATTCTCGTATAATGGACGCGAAAAGATTTGAGGAATTCAAAAGTAAACTTTTGTTACTTAAAATATCTCATTATCTCTCTCTTGTAAGAATTGCATTTGTTGTTAATCTTATACAGAACTTCCCCCACAAAAATCGGGGCATTTCGCGTAAGGTGTTCCAAACTAGATGACTCTACAACAACCCAACTTGCCTGGAAATTTCCACGGATGTCGTCTTCTACCACAGGTTCTGATAAAATATACAACTATTTAATGACCAAATTAGATCTTGTGGATAAATTCATTTTATTTTCATACAATTTCTTCTTTTCTGATTCACAAGCCGAGTTGAGTGGGAGTGACTCAGAGGATGATTCATCCGATAAAAGAATGCTGATGTTACTGGAAGGCAAACCTATAGTGACAGCAGCTTCTGTAAGCCAGCAGCAAGAAGAGGATGCCACGCTGGATCAATTCTCATACATGAAGAATTCTTTTGTTGAAGACCTCACTGACAACACAGTCGAATCGTTCTTTAAGAAAACAAGATATGTGAAAACTTTTGGAAAAATTACCCAAATCAAGATGCGTTTTGATCTGGACCATATAAACAAGGTAGAACTTTTGATAAAAAAATGCCAACCATTTGAGACATACTTTGAATCCGCAGGTTGCCAAATTTTACATCAAGCGGGACAACTTTGCACATTCTAACCCGTCGATTCTACAGATTCTGTGGTCAGATATCGAAGAGATCCGTGGCTACTTGGATGATGCGATAATTAAAATCAATGAAGGCATCAAGCAACTCAAACCAATCATGAAACCGGATGTCGTGATCAACTACATTCCAGACAAGCCAATTGATCAAGAATTCTGGACTAATTCTGATTCCTGTTTCTATACAGTCCGGAAACTTTTGATTCAGGATAATTTGGAACCTTGGTAACGTGTACAGCTTCTATTTCAATTTAGTGAAAGAAGGAAAGGTTTATCAAACTGAAAAGGGAGAGGAGAAGCACTACACTGGGCCAAAGGTAATATACAAACATTTATTATAAAATTAAAACTTGATGTGCAATTAGAACACCTATGCTAAAATGATGAAAAATTTTTAGATCCGTTTGGTGAAAACCGATGTTGAACAATTCATCGGCTGCTTGGACGAAATTAGAACAATGGTTCCAGATGAAAAGGTCATCCAGACATATATTAACAAAATCGAATAGAATAAAGTAGATTTTTTTTTACAAATATGAAAAGTAAATTACTTTTCATATTTGTAAGAAAAAAATCTACTTTGTTTTTTAAAATTATTTCTTTTTCAAAAGGCTGCATTCTTCTCTAAAGTTGTACATTGGATTCTTTCTCATATGTTTGGTTAAGTTTTTTTTTCCGACCCCTAGAATATTTTCAGCTTTGAGGTATCGTTCAAAGATAATTGAGTTCCAGCACAGGTTTCTAATGTAGCGTCTGATAATGACTGAGCAAAAAATAATGCATTTTAACCCTCAGAGATAGAATAATATTATCTACTCACGAGGAGGTGCATTTTGCCATCTAATAAACGTATTTTTTCCATTAAAAAATGCAAAACCTATGATTAGAATCAATATATAGTATTTAGTTGTAAAATGTTTTGAATTAAAAGACTGAAATTTCACTTGCCGTCTACTGTTGTTAAGTTCCATTTGGACACAAACCTGTCGCTTACTATGGATGTCAGTGGCATCATGGCAGTGTCAACTTTCACGGTTTTAGAGACGCCCATAGCATACAAACCTATAGATCCAGCAGACTCTATACTAACCGGAGTACTATTTAACCTTTCAGATTCATGTGTCGGTGGGGCTGATGGACACACTGGCTGTGGAAGCGGATCAGAATTCTTGTTCGTTAATTTGAAACTCTTTTGTTCCCTAAACTTTTCAACTTCCGGGCAGTCATTTTATAAATAAACTTGGCTCTCATCGCAGTCAGCATTTTGGGAACACATACCAAATCATTTTCCAATTTAATTATACGGCAATTGCTATGATAGCAAAATTGGTAATTTGAATTTGGCTCACAAAAGTTACAAGACGTTGCTACGCTCACTATGAAAAGAAAAATAGCTAAAAACTGTAAAAATGCCATTCTTGTCCACTTAGTTACTGGTAGGATCTACTTCTTCAAGTGAGAAAACAAAAGCAAAAATTAACAATAGTTTTAAATAACTGAATCCATTAAGATCTTTTCATCTTCAGGTGACGCATTCCGTCTTCTCCTTCTCGTAACTCTCCGAAATTTTCCAATAGTCATCAAAAATATGAAGAGCAAAACAATCGTTCCTACTCATAGACGATTTATAGAATCCAGTCTTTTACAATCGGTAGTAAGCGTCACTATATCAAAATTTAATATTTTACTAATCACTATTCCGATATAACCCACATACGAAATCGGTCCACTTTCCACTACTGGAACAGAAGTGGAAGGTTCTATCCCTTCACAATCGTCGACATCAGGGGGATACACTGAGTCCTGTCCACGAAGAATTGATTCAATCCCGTAAAGGCAAGTTTTTGGTCATGATATAGCCGATGCTTAATTGCCACACAGTATGCCACACAGTATGCGGTGCCGATGCTTAATTTTGTACATATAAATCTAGATGAGACGCTTGTTATGCAATTCATGTCTATTTCGCATCCAGAAATAAAAAAAATGTATAAATTAATGAATTTTTAGATTCATAGATGAAATAAATAGAGACAGATATTACGCGAATGCATTTTGTCAAGGGTAATCAGATATAGTTCAATCCAAGAGACGGAGAAGTAATGACGATATCCTGTTGAATCATTCCTTGGAAAAGAGATGAGAATGAAACTCGAAATTAAGTTAGTAGAGGGTTAAAGTCAAAACTACAAGAGGTTAGGATGGAACAATACAATCTCCTCTGCTAATCTTCATTTATGAAGGGACTATCTATTTGGGATTGTTCAATGGGAAGCTGAATGGAAAACGACGAGTCGGAGAAAGCCAGATTCTGTCAACCACTCCAATAGCCAATTTTTCCTTTTGATTGATATAAACAATTCCATTCTCAATTTTAACTGAGGAGCATGGGACTTTGAACTTTCCGGAGTTTAACACTGCCTCTTTGTAATAATTATAGTTGGAGTTCCGTCCTATTATTTTTTGGAAGTCCGGATTTTTCTTTAACTCGAATTCCCCAGAATGATAACTCTAATTCCCCAGATTCGGGATGTACATGAATCATATACTGGTTGGCTCGTATCGCAGTAAATTCGTTTACAAAATCATGAGTCAGGTGAAGCTTTCCTGTGAAATTTGCATGTTCTTCGCTAAAAAGTTTATGGCTCCTGGGAAGGTTAGAAAAATGAAAAAATTCTGCCAATGACATTAAGCCTTGAACATATGAGTGATCAGGATCACTAATCCTCGCTATAATACTGTCTGTGTTTACCAAATTAGGCAACATTCTGTTGCCAAAAACAGACATCAGTTCATCATATAGGTTATACAGGTGAAGCTTTGATTTTTCGAGAATGACGGTTCCAACAATCAGTTAATTTCTATCTTCACCTTTGCATTTTTTAGGTCTAAATAAACTCAAGTTTTCACTCAAAATTTCTACATCAGAAAAATTGGATCTAGACAATGATATTTTTGCTCTTGCGTTGGTCACAACAAACTCATAATTAACATACCTAAGCGGATCAACTAGACATTTCCCACTTAACAATTTCACTGACAGCTTAGCTGCTCACTTCTCCATTTCTGAGTTTGAATTTGCCTTGCGATTCAAAATTTTCCGCCACAAAATCTCTCTGGAAAAGCTCTAGACAAAGTTTGAATCTATTTTTCTATTCCACTAGTTGATGTCCGTTACGAAGCAAATAAGAGATTGTTTTGTAATAGAAGACTTCATTCTCTTTGTCGAGTAATGATACCACCTGCCTGTTATGTAGAAATTTTTCACCTGTTTGTCCTGTTGTCACCACAATAGTTTTTTTGTCACCAAATGGAAAATTTTGACAATTGATCATACCACAGATTTTCTACGTTCAATGTACACTCAAATACATAGTCAATTTCTTCTTCATCGTTTAGTAGGTCAAAAAAGTCAAAATTTTTAATTTCGTCCACTGTCATCTAAGTAAAATCCCGTAAAAGCAAGTTTTTGGTCATAATATAGCCATAGCATCCAGATACAACGCTACTTAGAAGTTCCACGGGTTCGTGATCTAACAAAAAATTCAGGAGCCTGAGAGAATTGGTTTTTTCAATTTTATTGTCAGAAGCGAGATTCCACCGCGAATCATTCTGTCAGTCATATCTATCATTTTCTTATTTTTTATATACTCAATTTTGTTTTGTCTACTTCAATAAAGTGCACAGTCAAATGAATATCCTCCCACAGTCCAGTTATATGATAAGTCTAACTTGTGATCAGTAAAGCAGGATTTTTGATAATTTTCGAAACTATATGCCAAACAAACTGTCTTAAATTTTAGCAACTTCCTTAGAAACTTTGACGGTGATTTACAGTTAAATATTTTGGAAAAATCTCTATACGCGTTTAGATTATCTTTCTGATACTCATGTTTTTCTTTCGATACGCAATTTTTGAATGCCACTAATACGACAGGACTTTTGAACCACATAATTTCTCCAGTTCGGAAAGTGAGAGAGATGGGGAAAGTCCAATTTAAGCTGACTTAGGAATCCCAACTTGTGAAAGTAATTTTTCATCATTGTTTTTGTTTCTGGAAATCGACAGCCGTTTTTCATAGAGTCAAACAACAAAGATCCTAAATCAAATCATGGGGAAAAGTTTTCAACATTTTAAATCCTAATCTTATTGTTGATGGTCACTCCGTATAGTTTACCCGAAGATTGAAAGATTGGCATGACTTTGAATGTTTTCTAGGACTTTTGAGCATGCTCGAGAAAATTGTTTGTGTAATTACTCATCCCAATTCCAAATATATTTAAATAGCTAACAAATTTAATTTGCAAATTGCAAAAAGTATAAGTGTTATAAAGATGGTTTGTGAATATATGGGAGTGATGGAAGGTTCTGTAATTTTGGAGCAGTTTTAGAAAAATTTCACAATGGGTGATAGACAAGTGACGCTCCATTATTGCAGGAGTCGGGTTACGCGGAAAATTTGTTTTAAAATTAAAATCCAAGACTTCATCAGCGATAGCCAGGGCTTTCTTAATAAAGTGTATTGCACAATCACTACCTTGAGATTAACCAAAAATGATCAGTTTTGTTTCCTGCCTAACAAGGTAAATATAATAAGTCCACATGTTGATTGAAAATGTATTCGGTTCGTTTCAGGGATACTCATTTCTTCGCAGAGTTCGTAAATATTCACGGAAAATAAATTCTTAATTTCAAATCCAATAATTTCGGAGATAGTTACACCACTAGATGTATATTCTATGAAAATAGAAAACTCTAAAATAGATTGAATTCATTTTTTATGTACTGTTGAATTAGACCTTTCTGTTTCTTTTGTCTATTAATTCACATGCTCAACTTTGACCCAGTCAGAAAAATTTCATTTTTTCTTTGTTATGCTAATTTTTGTTCGACCAACTCGTCACTGTATAAGTAACACACGATACAGATGAAAAATCATATGTTGTTTTGTTTTGAGATTGATCAACCCATGCCTGCCTTTCAGTCACACTGGAGAAAGCTTTCCAACATGAACATCTAGGGTTTTAATTTTGTCTACCACGCATGATGACCCATTCTCTAGCATAAAGCCAAGAGCAAGGATTGTATATCCGACACACCTTGTAACAGCACTTTTGATAAAGTTTTTGTGAGTCAGAATTGATCAAGAGCAGCACATTGGGTGATCAAGATTCCATTTGTCGTGAGTCACTTCGTAAAATTCACATAATACGATAACTAACCTTTTCACGAGGCTCAAAGGCTCAAAACCCAACTCGTACTACTCCAGGTCATGGTATACAAATTCCTACGGGTTGCATCACCTTCTATACGGATGTGTTATGGAGTAATCGATTGCCTCTGTTTGCGATTTTTGGGTTAATTGAATCTACACGTTTCAACGGAGTCCTCAATAAACATCCTTTTAATTTCATCCCTAATGGTCTCTCTTCCATTGTGAAAGTTGATCAAGAAAATTTAATTTACAAATCGATTCCAGTTCAGAACAACTCGAATCTCTATCAGTTGGAATTTGACACATTATCTGATGCAGTAAGGGAAAATTCTCCTGGCAACTCTATTTCCAGAGACACCTACACCAAGGGATTCACATTTTACATCTTTCATCTTCTGCCGTTTTCAGCAGGAACATATTTTCAACGCCAACGCGTAGGGACAATGAGGGTAATAAAATTTGTGTTTGCTTTATAGATCAATTCCAAACACCAAACATTTATCAACCCTGTCTTTTTTTTACAACAGGCGGAGCTACAGTTTGAGACTGCGAGAACATCCCCCTTTCACTTGGTCTCGCTTGGAGTGTTTCAGTCGAATTGAAATTGACGGTCATCGAAATATATTTGTCAATTAGATTAGGTTGCTTTTGAATTGTTTATATAATTTGTTTCCTTTCCATAGAAAAAGGTGTAGACTTAATTAGGTCATCTTCAAACTCAAATGGATGAGGCAACCCTTTTTTTAGCCATGGAGCATCTCATTAGATCCTACGACCCTTCTGTCACTTCTTATGCAATTGCCAATGGAGAAATGTCAACTGTTGATGTGTACAATCCCACAATTGCTGTTTTAAAAAATACAGATCTTACAAATAAGTCAGGCCAAGGGTCCTGTATCTCTTACTTGAAAATAATGTCATCGACTTTATAAACTCGTGTGGAAAAGAGCCCTTCTACTATAATCTTGATTTTTCTCATTTGAAAAAAAAAATTAAAATTTACATTTAATACTTTTATAGCTACAGTCGGAACATAGTTCGGTATTTGGTCAATTTTGTCAATACTTTTTGTATAATATCTTAATAGGTAAAAGTTTGAGTGAAATTATTGATTATGTATGACTTTAGCAATTCAAATTTAGTATATAATGACAAGCTAGTTTCTTCTTTTTTTGATTTATTTTGTTTCTGCATTTCTTGTGACTCGGAATATGGAAACAATGTTAAACTTGTGAACCAAAAATAAGTAGACGAAATATTAATAAAATTTGCATGTAATTGTAAGTTTGAAGTAGAATTGTGTAACAAGATTGTCTATCGGGAATTTATTTAAAATGATAGATCCAACGAGATTATAAATTGTTCGAAACAAAGAAGAGACAAGACGAGACACTCACACCCTCTTTTCTTCACTTCCACAATCACCACAAATAAACTGTTGTAGTTTTATCTCTCACCCTTCCACCGCCAACTCTCATGCCATTTCCCCCCATTTTCACTACCACCAACCTACAACCCAGAATGGAGTAGCCTTCACGTCATTCAAAATGGCGAAAGTGTAAAATACTCTCATTTTATCTCTACCTTGTACACAAAAAACAGAGATATACTCAAAATCAACTCACTACTTGAAACGTTCAATACCCTAACGATCAACAAAAAAGCAAACTGGACAAGAACGAAAAACGCAAAAAAAATATTTCAAATTATATATAAAATATATAAAAATGCTTTCAAATATTTGAAGTCTTCAGTTGGACAACTGAAGTTCTTCTCTATTTCCTCCAACGATCATTTGTCTAGAAATCTGCCGTTATTACATTTAGACAAATGATGTAACAACTGTTACAGCATCATCTGTGTCACATGAATAGCTCGAAGTTAAAACATATTAAGTAAATAAGTTTAATTAAACATAAGATATACAATTTCAAGTTCTTCAACAAAATCTAGATCCTAGAATTTTTGTAGATATTTTTTTATTTTCTAATAGTTTTTAAACTACAGTAGAATACTTGTGAAAAAATTTTACTAATTTATATTCACGTAACTACTGTGATTATCAGTTGTTAACTCTTGTCATACTTCCGTAAAAAGTCGTTAGCCTTCTGACTATTCACGCAACGATGTTCTACCATCTCTGGTAGATGTTGCCAACTCCTGGTAATTTTAAATTTTGTTTTGCATAGGAGTGTACAGTATTTGTAACTTATTGCTATATGACAGAAATTATTTTTAACTTCACACATACACTAATTGAATTTGGTACAATTATGGCTCCAAATTATACGCCTTCCAAATTGCCCGCCGCCCTTCCTACTGCTCACCGCCTTCCCTAATGCCCACTACCTTCACTACTGCTCACCGTCTTCTCTACTGTCCACCGTCCTCCCTACTGCCCACCTCCCTCCCTACTGGCAACTTCCCTCTCTACTGCACACTTCTCTCCCTACTGCCCACCGCCTACCCTACTGCCCACCGCCCTACCTAATGCCTACCTTCCTGCCTACTGCCCACAGCCTTCTTTCCTGAAATAACTAAGCTTATAATTTAATGTACGCGTTATGATTTTGAAAAAAATAAGAATAAAGTCGGAACTCACCGTTTTAAGTTTACTTTTCTATATAAATCACAAGACTAGCTATTGGTTTAAATATATAGCTTGAGTTAAAAGACATTAGATATGTAACTTTAATTAGACATCAGATATATTATATCAAATTCCTCAACGCAATGTAGAATGTAGAATTTTATTTTGATAATTTTTTAATTTCTTATTGTTTTGAAATAACAGTACAACACGTGAGGAAAGTCCAGTAATGTTCATTGACGTAAGTACTGTGATTGATTATGGTTGTCAGACGATTACATATATCAAAACCTGCGCGTCAACTCTAGTCAGCACAGTGTATTGATTTAACCAGTAATCCCCTCTCTTTCTACTAACTATAGAAAAATAAACATGTCATCTAACGTTTTAGAAGATGCATATTTGAAGCAAATGAGCTTCATCTAGTAGTCAATATAGGTATCAATTTGAAACTTTATCAACTATCAACGCACAAGTTGTTAGCGTTAGTTGAGCGAACAGTATAGTTAGTTTAACGAAGCGTATTTTGAAAATATCGTGAGCTGCAGATGTAAGGTACCTGTTTGAATCAGAGTATTTTGCACAATTTTAAGCTTACTGAATGTTGTCGAATTCACCTCACACTTCAAGTGCGTGATCGGAAAAGGGTCATACGATGGGGAACGAACATTATTAATTCTTATTACCATGCACTCAGATTCTTCAGCCAATTCCTATTATTACAGTTTGTACTGTAGTTATTTTTTTTTCATAATGTTAGTTTTATTATTTTTAGTATTTTAAATTATTTTAAAATAATTTATGCGTTTACTTACATTTTCTTTTTTAATTTCCCTTTGTTTATATACTAATTATGATAATTAGTAGAATATTATTAATTCCTTTGTTCAATTATAATAATAGATTTTGTGCACGCTAGTTGGCTAGGGGTAGAAAAACCCAGGATTTTTGGTTAATTTTATCATTCCTGTAAGAAGAAGTGATGACTCACAATCACGACTTTTTATTATTTAGAGAGGCTGCTACTCTGCTCAATTTTTTCTTAATTGTTCTAAATAATTATTACAGAAAATAAAACTCACAAGTTTTGATTTATTGTTCAATCAACGATTTAACTTTTATGTCAATTCCAATTCTAGCCTTAGCTTAAGTAGCTTAGATTAGGCCTTAAGTAGGAAATTGGAAAGGCCAATAAAGAAATTGGTTTAAAGATTATTGTTCAAAGATTTAGAGTTTTGATGATTATTTATTAAATAAATAAATTTTATTTATCAAAAAAAATTCTATTGATGTTCCAATTGTTACGTTTATTGACTAGGGTTTATATTCATTTTAAAATTCAAACTTAAAGTTAATTGTTGAGTTGAAGTTTAGTAAGATGCAGTCAAGGGATAGTGGTAACCATGCCTGTTACAATTTTCGGTGAAATAGCCACAAAAATTTTAAAATTAAAATTTAATGTTCAATTCGAAATTTTTAATTCGAATAAATTCAATTAGTTTTGTTTATTTTAATGCATTCATCAATTAATTAATCAGTTAGTGCTGTGATTTCTGGCAATGTCGTCAAACAACTGAGATGAGTTGGTCGATTTAGACCAGACCAATAACACTATCATTCAAGTTGAAAATTCCATCATTAAGCAGAACAAGCAATTCGAATATCTTGGTATTACCTTGGACTCTACTTCTACGTTTACTTTTTATGCACAAACTATGGACAAGAGAATTAATGCCGTAGTAGGGGAAATTTACAGTGTTAAAAATGTTTAGTGTTCAAGTCCCTTTACACTGGTGAATAATTATGCCATTGCTAGTTATGAATACTGTGTAGACATTTGGGCAGTTCAGTGGAAAAAGACCTGAATAAATTTCAAAACAAAATCAACCGCTTTCTCAGGGCTCCAAATTATTCCAAAAACCTACCAAGAAAACTCGAGTCAGAAAACTTAGAACAAAGGAAATAAATCTACACAAAACCAGAAATATACTCAAAAGCAACTCACTACTTGAAACGTTAGTTAGGGAAGCAAGTCCACTCAAAAAATAATCTAAGATGGCTGCCATGCCACGCAATTCTATCTTACCATGTAGATGGTGTTTGTGGTATGGTAGTTCTTCTGTAAGTGGAAGATGGGAGTTGTGTTGGTGAGGATATAGCGACAAGTATGTAAACTCGACGCCATCTTCTACAATTATGGATGTCATTAAAGATGGCTGATTAAAATATACTTATTTTTGTTAATATAATTTTTTTTAAACAAAATTGGAGGGAAAGTTTGAGATTGAAGTTTTATTATTATTAATGTAAGTTAAGTTTGAGGAAGAAACGGATATTGGTAATGATAATAAATTTGATTTTGGAGTGTGAAAGTTGTTGCGTTAGAGGTGAGTTGCGTTTTTTTTAATAGTGTGAATGTGTATTTATCTTTTTGGTTTTGGTAATTGAGATTTTAACTGTTAGATTATACGTGATGATTATGTCTTTGTTTTAATTTCTCTACAATGGCAGAACCAATACAATGGCAGAACCAATACAATGGCAGAAGTATAATTGTGTTGATGGGTTTGGCTCCTTTAATTTTACTAGTTGGTTGCCTGGATTCCCTACACAAGTTTACCTTTTCTGCATTCACACAAATCCAATCTTCATCGCTCCAAACATGATATGACTTTGATTCTTTCACAGTAAGCGTATGTTGTACTTCAAAATCCCATTCCAAGGTTCCAGCCTGAGTCTCAAGAAATTTAATATCCTTCTTCATTCTATACGGAGTTTCTCTGGTTTGCCTTATAAACTTTTTCCAATCCACGTCCTTTTCTGCTGGCCGATTAGGAGGAGGATTTGAATCCCAATCTTCTTCTTCCCAAGCAACTGTTGGAAAATGTTTGATAATGTCTCTGTAATATGTGAACCAAATGGCCTTGACTTGATGGAAATTTTGAAACAACAATTTTAATTGCTGTTTTTAGAATAGCGTAAAAACTAAAATTTATTTTTGACAAAAGTTTACTTACATTTGAGGCTTTGGATCTTGTCGTCGTCTTTTATTTCTCCTCTTCTGTTTTTCCTCAATTACATTGTTGCTTGTATATGATTTCCAGGGTGTCGGGTTCTTTTGGTTTTTTGATTTAAACCAGGTTTTTTTCTTTTAGTTTTTTTTTTGATTTTCAATTAATTAAAATAAAAAATTGAAGAGCAAGATTATCTAAATAATTTATTGAACACAGTATAAGCTAATTATGTCAATTAGTTCGAAGACGCTGTAAAATGAGCACTAACTTGGCCGCCTTTTCTATCCCCATTCTATTTCTTAGCGCAGAGTGGACTAATCCAAAGGTTGAATAAATCCGTTCCAGTTGTGCAGTAAACGACGAAGCTGACAAAAACTTAGTAATTATGGAAATTATAGTGGGGTCCACTTGGCCAGACAGGAACTTCCATCATTGGATAGGTGAAACTTCCAGTAAAGTAGTTGGAAGAAATCGCGCTGGTAACAATGGACCTGATTTTGCTTGATATTTAAGCATAATTGGAAGTAGTTCTGTAGATACTTTTTGTCACTTCCGACAAGTATGAGGATGATGGCTATTACTATTAGAATCATGAAGTGAAAATGAAATAATTGGAATAATCATCGGGATGACGATTTGTTGGTATTTTTTCTCAACTATGCCTACTCATTTAAGAAAAAACAATGTTTGATTTAAATCAATGTTTAAAAAAAAAACTACTTGGTTTAACAAACTTTTGTGTACGGAAGCCAACGTATATACACACCATAAAAACCAGCATGGGACGACCTTAGAGCATTTCGTTAAAAAAAACACGGTTTAAATCAGTTGATTTAAACCACGACACCCTGATAATTTTGGACTTTTTGAATAATTTTTGGGTTGAACGATGTCTTCCGCGACAAAGCTGGCGGCGATGAGCTCGAAACTTTATTAGTGGAAGAAATCCGTAGAGGAATATAAGTGGCCCTTTACCATGCTAGTATTGGAGAACTGGGCATTTGGAAGGAACAATGAATTTGAACAGCTAATGTTCAATCTTCCTGCAAGGCTCTCTGTCAACTTTCTCACAGCTACACGTTACTTCACCACATCAGTGATATAGGTGCTGGAAGCTTTTGGAGCTGTTTGAAAATTGAAAGGTATCCATGTATGGATGGTGATAATGAAGGTAAAATTCTTCTGACAGTCTCTTGTCCCAAGCTCCTGATTTGTGAACCATTTTATTTATTTCATGGTCACCACAACACTTATGTCCATCTGTCACAAACTCTATACTGTTGGACATTGACTTACGATATCTTCCGTCTACAATATCTATGCGTTAAATTTTGCTGGTGTGCTGTGGAACTGGCCAGTTTAGGTTAACATTTGGGACACACCAGTTAATGGAAAAAATTCTTTTGGAAGGTTGTTCATCGATTATCACATCACAGGAAGATGCCACCTCCTGAAGCAAGTGAAACAACGAGTCATCTCCATATATCCCTAGTAGCGCACATCCATCTAGGTGATTCTAACCGTCTATTGTGCGAATGATGCTCTCCAGTTCCTTGCAAATTTGAGGGCAAATGAGGGAATCCGGAAAACTGTTGTCACAATCGAATATCGTGGACGATAGCACTGGGTCCCTAGTTGACTCTATCTCCAGTTTGTTTTCATTGATGTGTACACAAAGGACACATATTTTAGAATACTCTACAAACTGTAGTATGTTACTTTCTTCCGTGTCACTCGAGTAGCTGGAAAGAGGATAAATTGGTTCAGTTTCCACAATGTAACCCATTTTCACAACTTTTACGTTTTGAGAACAAGATTGAGACTGAATGCACAAATGCAATATTTTTAGTTTTAAATAATTTTATTTGATCAAGTAAGGTTTACTACATCTTCAGGAAGTTTCTTTGGACTCTTTCAAGTACTCTTCGATCCTACTATCTCCAAAAAAGTAAAGGTCTCCAAAACAAAGAACCTACTTACATTTAAACATCCCAAACTTAACCTAAGGGATTCTACACATAACATTTCATTATTTAGAAACCGTCTAGTATGGATGCTTATCTTATTAGAAACCAACCCTTCTTCAACAATCCTTTTAAAATCTTTGTCTTAGATTCTTTAAACTATATTCCTTTCGGATACCACCTGCTTTTATGATTTTCTTATTTTCATAAGTAGATTCTACCTTAATACTATACTGGTGGTTTCCAGTAGAATAAAACTCTAACATATGATCGGCTTCAAGCTTAAGAAACCCAGGCACACTACGGTTAGAATCAATGAATAGGGGATGCTCGGGATCAAGGTTATTAAAGTCAAAGAAACGAGAAAGGGTCTTTAATTTTGAAATGTACTCTGAGCGTGTACACAATATTTCTGCTGCGATAGAACCTGTTTGTGTATACAGATGTGAGAATCCAAGAAATTCGAGTTTTAGCCCATCATTCACCATTTGATAGAGGTTTTTCTTTGCATTCGAGAGTATCACTAACCCAATTAACTTCACCTTATAGTCAATAACAAAATTTTTAAGGAAGCAGAGTAAATTTTTTATTTAGAATATCAAAATCTACAAAGTTTACCTTTCCCAAAGCATCCCTCGCTTCCACAGAACTGTAAATAAATTTTGATTCTAGGTTGGATGAAAGGTCGTAGAGAATGTTCTCTACAAGATGGTTGTTCAACGACTGTCTAATTTATTTGACCAATTCTGCTGTTGCTTTATACTTGGCTGTCGCATTGTAAGAAGCAAACGATTTGAAATTTTTTACTTCCCTAAACTTCATCTCAGCATGACACTTGACTAGCCTAACACCATGCGTCATCATCCAATATAGAAAACTCTAATAATACATTTGTTCCTTCTTTCCATACAGTGACAAATTGAACCGTTCAGATTCAACAAATTTACGTTCTCCCTGGCAAAATCTTTTCTGGTGTTCCGAAAGCTCTGTAAATCTCATACGTCGCCTCTCATAAGGGTAGGGAAAGTCTTATATCTTTTTCCTCAAGGCGGGATCTTCAATTACCAAATCAACAACAAAAACATAACTCCAGTTTTAACCAAAGTCAAGATTGTAAAAATTAATTGAATTCAGCTTTTCTTGGCTCATCATGCATATGTCTCTATGTATTATGTATTATATTTAAATACTGGGCAATATTTGATTTTTTAGCTAGCATTTTGGGTGTTGTTATAAATTATAAAGTGTGAGGGGCAGCAACCTGTAAATCTAGCTAAGTAGTTTAAATATTGGGCAATATTTGATTTTTTAGCTAGCATTTTGGGTGTTGTTATAAATTATAAAGTGTGAGGGGCAGCAACCTGTAAATCTAGCTAAGTAGTTTAAATATTGGGCAATATTTGATTTTTTAGCTAGCATTTTGGGTGTTGTTATAAATTATAAAGTGTGAGGGGCAGCAACCTGTAAATCTAGCTAAGTAGTTTAAATATTGGGCAATATTTGATTTTTTAGCTAGCATTTTGGGTGTTTTTATAAATTATTGAGTGTGAGAGGCATCAACCTGTAAATCTAGCTAAGTAGTTTAAATATTGGGCAATATTTGATTTTTTAGCTAGCATTTTGGGTGTTGTTATAAATTATAAAGTGTGAGGGGCAGCAACCTGTAAATCTAGCTAAGTAGTTTAAATATTGGGCAATATTTGATTTTTTAGCTAGCATTTTGGGTGTTTTTATAAATTATAGAGTGTGAGGGGCAGCAACCTGTAAATCTAGCTAAGTAGTTTAAATATTGGGCAATATTTGATTTTTAGCTAGTATTTTGGGTGTTGTTATAAATTAGAAAATGTGAGGGGCAGATATATATATTTTATTTAAGCTTATTCAAAAATAAAATTATTAGTAGATTTTAACTACTATCAAGTATTTTCAAGATACCTTATTTTATTAATTTAAATAATTAGTTTGTGAAGATTTTTTTACTAACTAGTATCGAGGTGATAGGGTTGATAATAAAATAAAAAAAATAAAGTATAGTTATAAGTTGCCCTACTAAGATGTAGGGGTCTTCAATTGGATTAGCACCAATTCAGGTTAAAATTAAAGTTACTGTAAAATATGCTCAAAATAAAAATTGATTAATTATAATATTTTTATTTCTTATTATTTTAGTAGTATTGGTAAATGGTATTATAAACAGAATTGCAATTGATAAGACCAAGCATAAAACTCCCCCAAGTTTGTTAGGGATAGAGCGTAAAATGGCATAGGCGAAAAGGAAGTATCATTCTGGTTGAATATGAATTGGGGTTACTAGAGGATTTGCTGCAATAAAATTATCAACATCTCCTAAAGCATAAGGATACATTAGGCATAAGGAAAAAAGAATTCAAATTATTACAGTTATACCTATAAGATCTTTAAATGAATAGAATGGGTGGAATGTAATTTTGTTGAAGTTAGCATTAAGTCCTATAGGGTTATTAGACCCTGTTTGGTGAACTTTGTTCTCTACTTGATAATGATCCGGACGTTGCTATTTTCGGATTAAAAAATGAAAGGTAAAAAAGCGAGTTAGTGTGGCATTATCCACAGCAAACCCTCCTCACAATCATTGTACTAAATATACTCCTAGGTAGGGCACAGCTGAGAGTAGGTTAGTAATAACTGTAGCCCCTCAAAACGATATTTGCCCTCATGGTAAAACATACCCTATAAATGCTGCCCCTATCACTACAAATAATATTAGCACTCCAATATTTCATGTATCTATATATTTGAAGGAGGAATAATAGATACCACGGCCAATGTGGAGATAGACAAATTAAAAATATGGAAGCCCCATTGGCATGAAGTGAGCGGATAAGTCACCCAGTATTAACATCACGTGTGATATGTACTACACTGTTAAATACAAGGCTGATATCATTGGAATAATGTATAGCTAAAAATAACCCAGTAATAATTTGTGTAATTAAACAAACACCCAAAAGAGAGCCAAAATTTCATCAACTAGAGATATTAATAGGGGTAGGTAAATCAATTAGTCTGTTATTTACAATTTTTAACAAAGCGTGTTTTTTACGTATTAACATTTTATTTCATGGGACGTAAGGTTTTACGAAGAGGTCCTGCATTTAAAAAAATAATAGCAACAGTAATAATGAGGGTTAAAAGAAGGTAAGAAATTAATGTAAGAGTTATGAATGGTGAGGTTCTAGCATATATCTTATAAATTAATCTACAATTATCCACACAATCCCTTTTTATAAAAAAGAAGTTTCATTTAAAAGGTAACATTAATAAAAGGGTCAGGATACTTATTAGGGATAAAATTGGGGTATTTATATNTTTAAATTTCAAGAAATTAATTCATTTGAGGCTAAGCTGGTAATATAAATAAATAAAATTAATAAACCACCTACAAAAATTAAGAAAAGAATTAATGAGAATCAAGATGTTTTGATTATAAATTTTAGTCCTATGCAAATAGAAAAGGTTTGAATAATTATTATTATAATTATTAAAAAAGGGGTGTTTGCTATAAGAAATATAATTGAATTAAAGATAATTAAAATATTAATAATTTTTATGCCAAAAAGAGAAAAGTTAGAAGGATTCATTAAGTAGTTTATATAAAATAATGGCTTTGGGGGCCAAGGATAGAATTAATACCTCTTTTTGAAGCTTTTACAGGTGGGTCCTAATTATTGACTTACAAGATCAATATTTTAAATTAAATTATAATAGCTATTTGTGCTAATTTAAATTAAAATTTATTCTATGAGATTTATTAATTATAATATGATTTTGGGCTGGATTTATGAGCTTTATAAATAATTCAAAACACCTTCTTGAAATACTAGTAAGTCTAGAATTTTTAATTTTAGTAATTTTTTACCTTATAGCTTTAAAATTTAGTTCCGAGATTTATTATTTAATAATAATATTTTTAATTTTTAGAGTGTGTGAGGGAGTTTTAGGATTAACAATCTTAATTTCTATAGCGCGTATATTTGGGGGCGATTATATTAATATATTTCATTTAACCATTTAATGATAAAAATTATGATGTCTATGTTGGGTTTAATATGCTTAGGAACTTTAATAAATTACTTAGGAACTTTAATTTAAAATTGTTGTATGGGTAATTTTAGGGTGGTTAATTATATATTTACTAATATTAATTGCGCATATTTCTTTATACGAGAGATACAAATTTTTGAGTAGATGGAATGGTTTGGATAATTTAAGTTATCTACTAATATTATTAAGAGTTTTTTTGGTATTATTAATATATTTAGCTAGAACTTATGTCTATACAAATAGTAATTTTACAAAAATGTATAGATTTTTTAAATTATTATTAATAANCTATATAAATAGTAATTTTACAAAATTGTATAGATTTTTTATACTATTACTAATAATATCCTTAATATTAAGATTTATAAGAACTAATTTTTTGATATTTTATATTTTTTATGAAATCAGATTAATTCCAACCCTATTTATTATTATGGGGTGGGGGCACCAACCTGAGCGTTTAAAGGCTGGAGTTTATTTTATAATATATACTCTATTTTCTTCTTTGCCTTTATTAATAGGGTTAATTTATTTAATAACAGTTAAAGGATTTGGTGCCAATTTTGTAAGTTTATCTTTATTAGAATTAAGAGGGTTAAGCTATTATGGTGGTGGGGCTTCTTGATTAATAGGATTTATTTTAATTTTTTGCTTTTTTAGTAAAATTACCTATATTTTTAACTCATTTGTGGTTACCTCAAGCTCATGTAGAAGCCCCAGTTGCTGGCTCTATAATTTTAGCTGGGGTGTTATTAAAATTGGGGGGATACGGATTAAGCCGTATAATAATAAATATACCGCATTTGATTAAAGTAAGCTTTGGAGAGTTGCTAGTTAGCTTAAGATTAACTGGAATAATTTTTATTAGCCTAGTTTGTTGACGAATAAATGATTTAAAGGCTTTAGTAGCTTACTCTTCAGTAGCTCATATAGGGGTAGTAATTTGCGGTGTTATTACTGGATTTACATGAGGTTTAAATGGGGGGTTAATAATAATAGTAGGCCATGGATTGAGTTCATCAAGTTTATTTTGTATAGTAAATATATTTTATGAACGTGCTCACAGACGAAGAATTTATTTAAATAAAGGGTTGATTAATCTAATCCCTGTATTTTCTTTGTTATTCTTTTTAGTATGTTGCAGTAATATTTCTGCCCCTCCTAGTATTAATTTATTATCAGAGATTAATTTAATAGTTAGATTGATAGGGTTTCATGGAATTACTATAATCGTGTTTCCTTTGGGTTCCTGTCTAGGGGCGGTGTTTACATTTTATATATTTTCTTTTACTCAACATGGGAAGTATTACTCAAGAGTCTTAAATACCCAAATTAATAGTTTTTTGGAGTTGCATGTTGTATTAATACATATTTTATCTATTAATATTTTAATTTTATTAAATAGAATATTATTTAATTGGGTATAAACTATTATGATTAAAAATTATACAATTTAGGTAGTTTAATTGAAAAATTTAAGGTTGTGGGCCTTTAGATAACTTTGGTTCCTAAATAATTAAATGATTTAAATTAAAGCCATTATTGTTAGATATTTCTTTTATATACAGATTATTTTTAATATCCATGAGAAGCTTTATAATATTATACGGGGCATGATTTTATACTTCAAATAAAATCATTTTTGTAGAATGAGAGATTTTTCAATTAAATTCCGTAGTGGTAGTTTTTGTATTATTGTTAGATTGAATAAGATTAACATTTTTAGGGGTAGTATTTTTCATTTCATCTATAGTATTAATTTATTCCTACTCTTATATACATGGAGATAAATATTTAACTCGTTTTATTCTATTAGTTTATACATTTGTAATATCTATAATATTGATAGTATTAAGCCCAAATATAATTAGAATTTTGTTAGGATGAGACGGGTTAGGGCTAGTTTCTTATGCATTAGTCATCTATTACCAGAATGTAAAGTCTCTGAATTCTGGGATAATCACTGTTCTTTCAAATCGTGTAGGAGATGTAGCTATCTTAGTAAATATTAGATGGTGCTTTAACTATGGAGGGTGGGATTTTTTGTATCTACAAAAATCTTACAGTTATATAGAATTAAAATTAGTTTTATTCTTGGTGATTTTAGCAGCTATAACTAAAAGTGCTCAAATTCCTTTCTCAGCCTGATTACCTGCTGCTATGGCTGCCCCCACTCCAGTTTCTTCATTAGTTCATTCCTCTACTTTAGTAACTGCTGGGGTATATTTATTGATCCGGTTTAATGAATTGCTAGGTATTAACATTTATTTATTATTAATTTCTACATTAACTTTATTTATATCTGGATTAGCGGCTAATTATGAGTTTGATTTAAAGTAAATTATTGCTTTATCTACACTAAGACAGTTAGGGGTGATAATATTGTCGTTATCCTTAGGGTTTTACAAATTAGCTTTTTTTCATTTAATTAGTATTGTATGGAATAGTATTTTTAGGGGTTATATTTACATTTATATACTCAATTCGTTTAGTTTTTTATTTATATTTAAAGCCTGGAAAATGGGTATCAATAACTGTGGGTGAGTCGGATTTAGTTATACTTTTCCCCATAAGAAGCTTATTTTTGGTATCTATTAGTATCGGTTCGATCTTTAGATGAATATTTTTGCCTTCATTAGTATTTATTTTACCATCCTTAATGAAATTATCAGTTATTTCTGTAGGGGTGTTTCTAAGTATATGACTCTTAATATTAATTTCAAAGATTGGGTTCATATCTATAAAAATAAATAAATTATGATTATTAATAATTTGGTGAGGAGGCTAAATATGATTTATACCTTACACATCATCTATTATTTTTACACCATTACTAACTCATGGCAAAAATTATATAAAGTCACTAGATCATGGATGACTAGAATGCGGAGGGGGCCAAGGGGTTATATCTAAATTTATACATTTATCTTCTTTAGTAGATAAATGAGGGGGGTTAGGATTTAAAACCTATATATTTATTATATTTATAGTAGTTATACTATTATTAATTTTAAATTAATGAGTGATTCTTTAGTAGCTTAATTAATAAAGCGTAGTATTGAAGATACTAAGATAATATATTTATTCTTAAGAAAACTTTAAATACTAATATATTTTTAGGTTGAAATCCTAGAGTTTTCAATTTAAACTATTAAAGGAGAAAGAAAAATGGAGTTTAACCACTTACACTAAAAGTTAGCAGCTTAAGCATGAACCTCTTTTTT
>NIPM01000080.1:118710-146806 GCA_002738285.1 Holacanthella duospinosa | reverse complement strand
AATATAATAATTCAGTTGAAAGGGGATGTTTGAGGAATAAAAGAATACATAATAAATGTTTATTAGATTTGACATTACTAAATTTTAGTATAAATTAATTCTTTATACTTCCATTAAAAATATACGTTATTTATTATGAATGATTTAAGAGACCAGTACTTACTTTAAGTTATTTAATGGAAGTTTAATTAGTGTTAAAATTTATGAATTCATTTATAGAAGTAATTAAAGTTAATTCTTTCTAAGCAAATAGGTATAAAACTATGGTTGGCTCCGCAGATTTCAAAACATTGTCCAAAATATAATCCTGTTTTGTTGGCTAAAAATTAATTTGATTTAAACGTCCAGGGATTGCATCAACTTTAATCCCTAAACTTGGTACTGTCCATGAATGAAGCACATCAGAGGATGAAATAACTAAACGAATTTGTGTATTTATAGGAATAATTATACGGTTATCTACATCTAGTAGACGTATTAAATTTAAATCGGTTATATTTATTGAATTAATTAAGAATGAATCAAACTCAATATTGTTAAAGTCAGAATATTCATAGGATCAGTATCATTGATGACCCATAATTTTTACTGTTATTATAGGGTTAAATACTTCATCAATTATATAAAGGAGACGAATTGATGGAATACCAATAAAGATTAAAATAAACGTTGGTGTAATAGTTCAAAATAATTCAAGTGGTTGTGACTCAATCATAGTTTTATTAATATTTTTATTAAACAAGAATTGAATATATATTAAATGAAATAATTATAGTAATTAAAATAAGGATTGTTATAGTATGATCATGACAAAAATTAGTTCTTCTATTAAAGGAGAGCAAGCATTTTGAAACCCAGATAGAGGAATAAGAAGAAATTTTCAAAAGAATAATAAATTCATATTTGAGGTTTAAACTCAATGCACTATTCTGCCATAATAAATTTATTTAGATTAATAGTGAATTTTTCTTAATTCTGTATAAGTATGATCTGATGTGGGAAGGTTATGAATTCATTCAATATTAGGAGCAGTAAAATAATTAAATATACTTGGGCGGTTGGCAGCTAATGCCTCTCATAGAATTATAATAAATATAATAATGGAGATAAGTGTAATATATCTACCGATATAAGAAATAGAATTTCAAAATGTAAATGGATCTGGGAAGTCTGAGTATCGGCGTGGCATACCATTAAATCCTAAAAAATGTTGAGAAAAAAATGTCNTCAAAAAGTAAATGGATCTGGGTAATCTGAGTATCGGCGTGGTATACCATTAAGTCCTAAAAAATGTTGAGGAAAAAATGTTAAATTTACCCCAATAAATATAGTGATGAATTGAGGCTTCAATCATTTAGGGTTTAAGGTTGTTCCGGTAAATAACGGGAATCAGTGAATTACACCTCCCATGATAGCAAAAACCGCCCCTATAGAGAGAACATAATGAAAATGCGCAACTACATAATATGTATCATGAAGAATAATGTCTATAGATGAATTGGCTAATATAATTCCTGTTAAACCACCAATTGAAAATAGAAACACAAATCCTTGAGATCATATAATAGTTGGGGTAATAGAAGTAATATTTGATCTTTGAAGTGTGGCTACCCAGCTAAAGATTTTTACTCCCGTAGGAATAGCAATAATCATAGTTGCTGCTGTAAAGTAGGCACAGGTGTCAACATCTATCCCTGNAGTAGGCACGGGTGTCAACATCTATTCCTACAGTAAATATATGATGGGCTCATACAATGAACCCTAAAATACCAATGGCAGTTATTGCATAAATTATACCTAATTGGCCAAAAGTTTGTTTTTTACCTCTTTCAAAAGTAATAATGTGAGAAATTATACCAAAGCCTGGTAGAATTAAAATATATACTTCTGGATGACCAAAAAATCAAAATAGATGTTGGTACAAGATTGGGTCTCCACCACCAGCAGGGTCAAAAAAAGAAGTATTTAAGTTACGATCTGTTAATAATATAGTAATAGCACCAGCTAACACAGGTAAAGAAAGAAAAAGGATCGCGGTTAAAAATACTGATCAAACAAATAAAGGGGTTTGGTCTCAAGTTATACCTGGGGTTCGTATATTAATAATAGTTGAGATGAAATTAACTGCTCCTAAAATAGAGGATGCTCCAGCCAAATGAAGACTAAAAATAGAGAGATCAACTGAACTACCAGCATGAGCTATATTGGAAGATAAAGGAGGGTAGACAGTCCATCCTGTTCCGGCTCCACTTTCTACTAATCCTCCTATTAGTAATAAATTTAAGGATGGAGGTAATAATCAGAATCTTATATTATTTATTCGAGGAAAAGCTATATCAGGGGCTCCAATTATTAAAGGGACCAGCCAATTGCCGAATCCTCCAATTATAATTGGCATAACCATGAAAAAAATTATAATAAATGCATGAGCTGTAACTATTACATTGTTAGTTTGGTCATCTCCAATAAATGACCCAAAGTTTCCTAACTCTAAGCGAATTATAATACTAAAAGCTGTACCAGTAAATGAAGCTCACGCCCCTAGGATAAAATATATTGTTCCAATATCTTTATGGTTGGTTGAAAGTATTCATCGAATAAATAGGATGGCTGAAAATTTAAAGCATTAAACTGTAAATTTAATTATAGAATTATAATTCTTTCTGTTAAGCTTTCAAGAAGGTTATTTTGTATTCTTAACATATACAGACAGGTTAATTGAGCGAAGCTATTAAAATTTTTTTTTGAATTTTTTATTTATTTTTTAATTATCTGTTCATAAAGAAACTAAAACTGAATAGGGAGTATAGGTAAAATAATAATTAAAGAAAAAATATTTCATCTAACTGTTTTCCTTTAGGCAACGTTCCCAATATAGCAGCTGCGTTCCCTCGTTGTAAGGCCAAACTAATGCGCTGAATCAAAAAGGAGGTAGAGCGAGGTTCACCAGTAGCTATTTGAATTAAATTTCCGATTTTCTTTATCAGGTTCAATCCTTTGGGTCCCCAAACTCCGCTAGTCTCGACTTCTATTGGCACGAAAAGAAATTTGTTCTCAGGGATGAAAATATATTTTTTTATTTTCTTTGTTTCGGCGATGATAGCAGCGGCTCCGGGGTTTTGTTTAGTGGATGAGATGTATGAATGGGCAAAAGTGTCGACACAAGTGAAATCCCAAACCAATGATTTACCTCTGGACCAAGGGACGAGAGTCATTCCGTCAGGATGTTTTCCATCTTGTCTTGAAAGACCTGGGGGTTCTCTGATGCTTGGGATGCCGGCTGTTCGGAGGGACCTAAGAATGATTTCGTTAATCCCATCCTGCCTAGAGAATTTTCCGCTTGCTTTCTTGCAAGAAAGTCCATGTCGTCTTGATTCTTCCACTTCTAAACCACAAGAACAAAAATGAGAGAAACAAATTAGAGAACCAAGACGGATTACACAAGAGACTCTGAAAACTTCATCTGAAAGAAGTGTTCCAAGTTGGGGGAAGGTAAAGCTTCTAACCAGGCTCCAGCTTCTTGATTGGTTGAGGATAAGATTCTAGCTTGGTCTTCATCTGAGGAGCTTGATGAAAGGATGGAGAGAAAGCTCTTTCTGTTCTGAGGTTCTTCCCAAGACTTCTGAAATTTTCGGAGTGATTCTTCAGGAATGTTTTCGGAGTTTCTTAGAATCCAGAGATCTTCAGCTGACTTCACGGAAGGGTCGACTTGAACATTGTAAGGGAGCAAGGCTGATACGAGGGGTTCTACGCTGTTGAATGACGCTAGGAAACACGGAATCGCCAAATCAACAGAGTGTTTAATTCCAAGTCCACCTTGTCTTACGGGGGGTGATGACTGTAGCCAGGCTTGGTCTGAAAGGTTAGAATTAGTGATGTTTTCGAGAATTGATTTCAGTGTGTTGTCGTAAGATCTTAAACTATCTTCTTCTTTCCATGTTGGAGAGCTTCGGAGGAAAAATATTAATCGTGGGATTGAAAAAAACTTTTGTAGTAGAAAGAATGCAGAATGTTTGGAAATGTTCAGCAGGCGTTCACCAAAAGTTTTGAGTGTTTCAATTTTTTGTTGAAGACAATTCTGAATAGCTTCACTTGANTTGTCGAAGACAATTCTGAATAGCTTCACTTGAAATTGGTGATCCGAGAAGAGAAGCATTGGGAGATTGCATTATTTGGATTCCTGGAACTACTAGTTCAAGATTAGAATACATGTCATTAAGTTCTTCCGCTTCGCAGTTTCCAAGTATCGATGCTTCACATTTAGAGAAATTTGGAAAAAGTCCTATATCTTTTGCTGTGTTGAAAATTCTTTTCACCTCTTCGAGGACTTTGATTGAGCTATCTGCGATAGTACAGTCATCCAGGTACCAGATATTCAATTCGGTGGAGATTTGTTCGACTATAGGTTGGATAACAAGACAAAAAAGAGCTGGGCCTAGAGGATCTCCTTGTTGGACTCCACGATCTGAGAGAATTGATGTTTCCCCATGAAAAATTTGGCTTGGAAGACGATAGCACTGGTATACGAAGTTGTAGATTTCAGGAAGCCTATTCTTTACTATCTCCAATAGTGTATCCCTTCTGATTTCGTTAAAAGCATTCTTGAAGTCAATTTTTATGAAGGTTTTGATAGAGTTGTGTGGATTAGTGANATTTCGTTAAAAGCATTCTTGAAGTCAATTTTTATGAAGGTTTTGATAGAGTTGTGTGGATTAGTGAAGTAAGTACTAGCGGCGTGGGCTCCAGCTTCAGCTCCTCCTCTTACTCCAACTCCTAATTGGTTGGGAAGAAATTCTAGGGACAACGGAGCAGAGATTCGCTTGGTAATAATTTTTGCTGCTAATCTCCTCAAAGTGTTCCCGATAACGATTGGGCGTAANACTCCTAATTGGTTGGGAAGAAATTCTAGGGACAACGGAGCAGAGATTCGCTTGGTAATAATTTTTGCTGCTAATCTCCTCAAAGTGTTCCCGATAACGATTGGGCGTAAGCCTCCAGTCTTCTTCAAGAGTGCAGTTAAAGAACCTCCATATAGTATGGGACAAATATTTTCAGGTACTTTTCCGAAAAGCATCAAGATTAGAAGTTGTTTGATTGATTCAAGAAGATCTGAAGTGTCGGCTGTTGTTTGGCTAAATAAATATTTGTATAAATAAGTATTTGTGGGCGGAGACCGTCAAGAACTGCAGCTGATCCGGGTTTGAAGGAAGAGATAGCTCTCAAAATTTCAGAGTCTTCGATTATCCAAGTCGTATTTTGAAAATCATGATCATCTGGGAAACGTGTGGGAAAAGGATGAGGTGGATGTTTGTTTATTAGAGCTGAAATGGTTTCTGGAGTGTCTGGTGCTATAATGTCATCGGATGAGATGAGACGAATCCTGAAATGTCTCCGTCACCAAGAAACCGAAGTTGAAAAGAGGTGAAAAAACTACCACTCTTAAGCTACAGGATCATTTTTTGAGGTAATGCTTCACCCTTGAGCGAGTTCCAATTATCTATGTTAGATTTGACCCATGAAGTGAGATTAATGACTTTAGCATCGCTGTGGGGAACTTGTAGAGTTGCGTATGGAAAATAAAGTAGCTCTGTCCAAGATTCTTCTGAATTATTGTTGTTGCCTTCGGTAATACATTTAGTGAAAGCAGTTCGAAGGGCGCAGCGAGCTCCTCTTGGAACCCTTCNGCGAAGCGAGCTCCTCTTGGAACCCTGCGAAGAGTTGGGATTCCTCTCTTCAAAGATGCCAATTTTGAACCAAGATTATTAGTGCTTCGTTTATCTACTTTCCATTTAACCCCTTTGAGATGAGGTCCATTTAGGCCGCTTGGGCCTCGCTTCGAATGTGCTAGGGGGAAGCAGATCTTGATCCAATTATTAAAGGTCGCTTGGGTTATTGCTCTTAGATTTGAGGATATTCTATGGGATTCGAATCTTTCCCATAACTTTTTCTTCGAAATTGAATTATCGATGTTAGTTTCGAGAGTTGAATTTAGCCAGCTCAAACCTTGTTCCCGAAGAAAGATTTGAGTTGGAAGGATTTGTGATGGGACTGAGAGAGATGTGAGTGAGTCTAAGGAATGGATAGTTTCGTTGTGTTCGGTTTGGTTGTGTTGAACTTGGATAGAGGGTTGTGAATTGATTGCATTTTCAATGTTTTCTGAGCCAATATAATGTTTTTCACCCATTCTAGCTGCCTTTTTTTGATTTCGTGATAGAGTTCTATTTGATGTTCTTGCGGGGATGGTTAGTGTTCTGGTGCTGGACGATCCAAGAGAAGATTGTTTCATTTTGATTTTTAGAGTCGAAGGAAATTATGGTTTCAGGTGTCCTAGATATAAAAGGGAGATATGATAGTATCTTTGATTTTTCTTTCTGCAAAATTTGGATTTCGTAGTAGCTCGGATCTTATCATATACTGAAAATAAAAATTGGACTTAGCTTGTCATTAATGAGTGGATGTCCTTTAAATCACCGGATGAGTGAATGTTGTAACAGCTATGAATTGGTCCCGTACAAAACTCAGTTTAGAGATGAATTGTTAGAAGTAGATTGATTGTCCTAGATATATTGAAAACTGGTGATAGTATCTCAAAAGTGACAAGACTGGAAAAGATGTGGAAGACCCAGCATATACTAAAGTAATAATAAAAAACTTAGCTTTGAAAGTTTGAATGTTGCCAGGTGGACGAATGAGGTGTTAGAGTTGTTTTCGTAATAACAAACTTTGAATTCCAATTCAAATTTTCCTTTGGTGGAAGATGAAGTACCTGGACTAGGAGTCAACTGCCTGAAGAGATGACAGTCCAAAAGAGGGAGATTCGATGAGATTCCGATGAAAAGTTATCTCGTCCAGGGCACTCCAGATCCAAAAATGACAATGAAAGGTCCCAAGTAGCTCAAAAAAATCAAAATATCGGGAGCAAAAATTTTTTGATTTTCTCTTGACAACAACCAATTAATTATTAAAAAAATTAATTTAATAAGAATAGAAAATTGCAAGTTTTTTAGTAGGCTAGGACTATTTTTTAAGTAAATAAATCTAAAGTTTAAAAAATTAAAATTTATATTATGGGCTTTGAAGGCTCATAGTTTGATTAACATAAAACATTATAAAAATAATTTAGTAGTTATGATAATCAAACTATGATTATTGGTAATGAAATCCAAGCTATGAGAGGGATGATAATATTTAATGCTATAAATGAAATAATATTTAAATTTATTGTATGTATTATTAAAATATGTACCTCTTTAGCAAAGATTTCGTGTAACTCATCGATATGTCGGCGTGAAATAAATCTTTGTTAGTTTTCGATAAGTTATAGTTTGAATTCCCTTCTGAATTTTAAATACTCTTCAACTTTCTAGTCTGCGAAAAACCTCCGAATATCCCTTTTGAGATAATCTCAGCAATCCTCTTGTCTGTAACAACTTTCAATTTATGTCCTTTCTCCCACTACATAGTTGCCTGTTTCGAAAACGAGGAAATGCTCCAGAACGACCCAAACTCGAACGAAAATTCCCTAAAATAGCACCGTCTCAGGTACTCAAATACATCTGCAGTTTGAGAGAGACATGCAAGATATGCTTCGTCGATTGTCTCAGATACAGACCTATGTCTAGAGTGAGTAAACTCCCAGTCTTCACCTTCTACCTGAGAATATGTTCAGGGTATGAATTCCTCATCCTTGCGTAATTCAAACTCTGTCAATGAAGAAAATGTAGGAAAAATATGGTAGTCTGGAGTACAACTGTTGATATGTCAGCCTCTTCCCCAAACGTTTCTTTGACTGTCGACAGACGGATGCCAGAATCCTTCAACTCCTTGGCTAGATTCAATGTAACACCGTCTGGTCTAAAATTTTTCAAGTCAATCAGTCTGATTTTATAGCTAAAGTCATAAGACTCTTTGTATTGTCATTCTTAACTGGAGTCCTATTATGCTTTGAGACAGTTTGGAACTTATGTTATCAAATTGATATTAGTTGTCATTGGCAGAGCAGGCAAGTAGTTTGTTGACTTAATTTGTAAATTACATCTATTGTAGCAAGAAGTACGCGGATGGGGAGGCCACTGTAATGATCGTGGTTGTATATTTTCTATTTTTCGATTGTAAATGTCTCACCACAAACGTCACAGTTAGTCGTCTGTTGATGCCTTCTGAGTTTCTCGTCATCTGGCTGTATATGGTTGTTTGTGGATTTTATTTTCTCCGACAAACTGTCTACGCGTTTTATGAAAGTAGATAGTACAGCAGGGTAAATCTATCACAGTTGAACTCGGCCATACATCCTTGACTTCAAGACTCCAAAATTTATTGTTTTCCGATGAAACACCCTAACTATTGGAAAATTTTTGGGATGGAAGACCCTAAGTATTTCCTACCGCACAGTCACCTATGATCCTAGGAACCTAAGTATTCTCATTCTGCACAGTTGAACTTGGCCACACATCTTAACTAAAATACCCCAATAACTCTTGTAGCATACGTGGAATGGAAGACCCTAAGAATTCACATTCTCCACTACAAACCTTTATAACCTAAGTAACTCATCAACCATTGCCCTAAGTCTGCGATGTTGCCACATCACGCAAACTTATCCAAACATGTTTAAACCTGTCGTAACATATGAACAAAAGTATTCTCAATCTCCGCTAGTGATGCAACAGTTTCGTTTCGTTTCGTTTTTCAGAACAAACGGAAACGAAACGAAACGGATTAGATAAAAACAAAAACGAAACGGTATAAATGTAGACAAAAACGGAAACGAAACGAACCGAAACGGAAACGACACGAAACAAAACAGAAAACCGTAAAAAAATTAGGTTGAGCAAATCAATTTATTACTGCAGAATAATTATAAAAATAGGTTGGATTGATCCATAATCTACCGGTTGAATCTCACTGCGTCGCGAGTCACGGAGTATTTAATTTTTAGAATAATTACCAATAGTAGGTTTAGACAAAAAAACTATTTCATTGAATGTTTGAGTAAATGAACGAGAATGTTGATTTCGAAACATTTGTAGAATCCGTGTAAGTAATACGTCAATCCACCGAAAATTTAGCGTCGGTTACGGATCTGATACACATTGTTAATAGTAAAGCAACTTTTGTATGTAAAAATTAGTGCACTAAACTTAGCATATGACTTATTAGCTCAAGGTAACGATTTAGATTTGAGCGAATACGACGTCAATCTATCCATAATCTTGTCTAGATTGTGGATATGACATGTACCTTATGCTGCATTAAACTTATCAAACTTGAAATTACTTTCGTTCCGTGCTCTTTGCTAAAAAAGGAATTCGCTAAATCTTTTTTGCAAAAAATTACAATTTTGACTTCAATGGTTAAAAAGCGCATATAATTTTCCAGAAAGTATTTTCAGAAATTTTTAGAAATGAATCAATAATTTTATTAATATTAACAAATGAGCGCCGAAAAAATTGAAGTGCTACACGTGGTGTTATTAGTTGAGTCGGAGTGCTGCACGTTTGCTTGAAAAGTGTCACAAACCGCGTCTTTTTTTGATAAAAATTATATGCAAGTTGAATTTCTGTAAGCAAATTCCGGATATCCGATATCGGCCAACCAGGTATTGCCGGATAGTGATATCCGGCATACCTGCTGGATATATATTTGTAAAACTTACTCAAACTCGGTATATTTAGGTTGATTGATGTATTGCTTACTCAGATTCTACAAATGTTTCGACATAAATAGTTTTCTTTATATTTTTATCATTAACTCCTTAACTTAATGAAGTATTTGTCTAAACGTTCTATTGTTAATTATTTCTAAAATGAATTACCTCGTGACTCGTGACTCTGAGTAAGATTCAACCAATATTGAATCTTTTGAAAACAAAATCCTTCCCCAATCCCATATCCTCATTTTGCCTAACTAAAAATAGCAGCTAGGCGGATGTCTTCGAAACATAAATAAACCTCTACTGGCGGAATAAATTTGAGTATAAAAAGTGTAAGAAAGATATATCACGTCAAGGTTTATAAGTTTTACTTTAAAAAATATCAAATATTTTCAAAGCTAAGATTACCTTGTCACACACCTACGTGACCGTTTTCCGTTTTGTTTGTTACTGCAAAACGGTAAACAAAACGAAATAAAACGGAAAATTCGTTTCATGAAAACCTAAAAACGGAAACAAGAACGAAACGGAAAACTGTTTTTTGTATTGTTTTGAAACGAAACGGTTGCATCACTATTCCCCACCATGCATTTATGAATTTAAGTAACTCACCAACCACCGACCTAAGTCTGCGATGTTGCCACATCCCGCAAACTTATCCAAACATGTTTAAACCTGTCATAATCTATGAATCTAAGTATTCTCATTACCCACATTCCATGGACTTATGAACCTAAGTAACTCACCAACCACCGACCTACGTCTGCAATGTTGTCACATCTCGTAAAGTTATCCAAACATGTTTAAACCTATCATAGCCTATGAACACAAGTATTCTCATTCTCCAGAGTACACGGACCTAAGAACCAAAGTGACTCACCAACCATTGACCTAAGTAGTCAGTGTTTACACATCCCTCAAACTTATCCAAACATGTTTAAACATTGAAGACCATCAGCCACCTCCTTTCTCCTCCTCACTTTTAAGCCAGCACCAGCACCGGTATTACACATTCATCACAGCCGCCACCACCACAATGATTATCGTCAACACCCCCCCCCCCCCCCCCCCCCCNCACCACCACTAAAAAAAAATGTAGATATGGTCAGACCTATTGTAAAATGTAACACAAATACTATATTGCCGTTTAATTTAAAGGAAATAATGGTACTAGTCCCTTTAACGCACCTAAAAGTGTGTAATGAGAGATGAATGACTCTTTCTTCCTGAGAGACTTTAGAATCTTGTTTATATCTTCAAGGACAGTACCATTCAATGGATGGTCAAGTAAGAGGGATCCATACAATATTCCATCGTATTTCCTTTGAAATGCTATACACTCTTTAGATTCCCTCGCACGATCCATAACCAAAAGCCCTGGCTTTATATGTAACTTTTGATTCATACAAAAGAAATTTTGACTCGTATACAGGACCCAACTCTTGAGAAACACTTGCCCGCGCTCAGTACATTCATTGTAAAAAAAAGCACTAGATCCATCTGACCTGGTAATTCCATTCGGTATAAAATCCAATATATTCAGCAATAAAATTATAAATTCAGTTAAACTAACCTCCACAGACTCCGACAACGACAAACACAAAAAACTTTACCGCCATGTTAACAACCAAACTGATCAATTACACAAATGCAAATGAATTGAACAACGCAAAACTCTTGACTTCTTACCACTGTTCTACTAATTTTAATCTAAACGCCTCTAATAAAGTACTGTTTTTCACGACAAAAACAAACATTTTGATAATTCTTATTAACAAATTCTTTGAAATTTAAAATGTACGATTAGACATACTTATTTTAACATCAACAGCAAGTCCCATTTACACTTTGAGAAACTTTTTTGACAGAATCCTTCCCTTTTCTCTAAACATCGAAGTAATAAAGCATAAAAGTCCTGGACAATACTCTCATTTTTCCTGAGACATGTAGTAAAAGTATTTCAAAATTGCCCTCAACTGTCTACCTTGAGCTAATCCATTGAAAACATACAAGCAGTAGAGACCACATAATGGGGTGTTGTCTGACTGGACGAGTGAATAGCTTCTCTCGTTAATTTTAGTAAATAAACCGTACGGCTGAGGGAGATTGTAATCTTCCGTAGACCATCCCAGACAAAGAAGAGGACAAAGGAAGGTTTAAGATGAACCCATAATACTCAATGGTAGCCTGAAAGCAAAAAAAATGAGCCATGCATTAGGCAAATTAAATTTGGGATCATGTCTAGAGGACAAGTATTGAAAATAATGCTTGAAAAGTTTATACAAGGTATCGACTTACCAGGGATACCAGGGCTGGATTTCACCACTAATCATTCAGCAATAATCAATAATCAATAATCAATAATCAATAATCAATTTTTGATGAATGATGATGATTAGTGTTCCACTATGACAACAANCAATAATCAATAATCAATAATCAATAATCAATTTTTGATGAATGATGATGATTAGTGTTCCACTATGACAACAAACATTTTTCTTTTCACTCATCAAAAGTTGATGAGTGAAATAATTACTCATCAAATTTTCATAAAATTGGCTTAGCAACTTATCAACAAAATTGATATTATTTATCAATTGATGAATAATAAAAACTTTATTCATAAGTTTTGACATTGTTTTGGAATATGGATTCGGAATAATTAAGTTCACTTCTGAATAATTTTGAACCGCTTGCTGAAAATTTCTCATCTGCTTGACCAATAATGTCTTGAGTGATGACATCACTCAACATCTTGAGTGAGGTTTTGAACTATTGGAAACTGTACTATTATTAGTATTTGNCTTGAGTGATGACATCACTCAACATCTTGAGTGAGGTTTTGAACTATTGGAAACTGTACTATTATTAGTATTTGAAATTGGTAGGATTGTTGGACAATCACTACTGTTGGAGTTGCTGTCAACGACATACTCATCAGTATTCCTACTACGAATGAAAAGCAATGAATAATTAATTCAACCAATCAATTCAATTTCATTACTTTTTCTAAAGGTCAAATTTAATTACTTTTTGATTTTTTTAGATTATTATGACTTAATTTCATCTTTACCTTTCCCTGGAATTAAAATAATAAATTATAATTATGAAAATCTCACTCAATTGGTTGATGATGATTTATGAAATAGGAACCTATCTCCAAACTGTGTTGTGTAACATTTGAGCCTTTCATAATCTTTGGTCCATGACTGTCAAATTAAAATCTTTGAGTAATCCTTCATTAGAGAATTCCTTATTTATTCTCGAGTAGAAATTTTGAATATCGAAACTTTCAGAAGGAAAGAGTTATGTGATTAATTCAGGAAACTTCTGAACCCATTTCAATAAAAAGTAAAAATTTAAGCTCCTACTTGCTGTTGGTGATCCAAAAATCAAGTCCAAATCTGGTGATTCGTTTAAATCTTGATCTCGAATTCGATTCACTTCTGTTTTTACCGGTGAGTTGATTAGTGATTCTGGCTTTTGACTCTGACCATTTTTCTTGATTCAATTTCTTCTTCTTTTTTTTTCTCTTTCGGTCCCACTGGTCTTTGATCTCTACCGATTCTTTCAAATTTTTCAATTAATTTCTCAATTACTTTATCTTCATCTTTTAGTTGATTTTTCTTGATTATTCCATTAGGTTGACCTCCAAATGCTGGAAATACAGTCTTTCAATAAGGATGTCTCAAAAATACAAACTCAGCCAATGGAATTTGAAAATTGAAAATTCTTCAAATTGAATTGGTTGATTTTAGACTATTTTTTTAACTCCCTCCCCTTTTGGAACATCCTTATTGAAAGACTTTAAGAGTAATAATATGTTAATTTTGATTACATATGTACAATACTTCTTATCAGGTCTTCGACCTTTGGCATAAAACACGCCCACCNGCCCACATCACTTGTCCCAATCCATACAAGTTGCGCAAAGGACACTGTAGAAATTAATCAATATTGAATAATTTAATACCTAATTTAATTACTATTTCTACTAGTGCTACCCCGATGCAGGCAAAAACCCGCATCGGCCGATTCGCCGATTCATCGTCATTTCGAATCGGCGATGCAGATGCATCGGCCGATGCATCGGTAGATGCAACCGATTCTGACACATGCGTTGAAACCAACTTGTTTTGTCACAACAAGCAATGTTTTGTCGACTAAATAACGTCCTGCTCACAAAACATCATGAATTTCGGTTACATTTGTAATCTAAGTTAGGCTAATCTTAAAAAATTTGGTAAAAATTAGCCAATCGGATGATGAAATTGTAGTAATCCCAAATACAGACAAAACCCAGCTAGAGCCACGTCCAAGCGGTAAGAATATATAAATTAAATTTTCTTATAAATAATATTCTAATTGTGTTTTGTTTCCAAGTTGTAGTTGCTCAATTATTTAAATTATTTCGTAGTACATATCCCAAAAAGAAAGATTCCGATTTTTGACTATTTCACTCAAGTATACATTTCAGAATGAACCGGCCGTCGCATCGGCCGATGCAGCCGATGCAAAGCCGATTCGTAAAACTAGGTGAATCGGCGGCCGATTCATCGGCTTGCCGATGCATCGCGGCAACACTAATTTCTACCAACATCCATAGTTTCACTTACGAATTTCCTTATTTTCACCAAACGATAATCATCTACAATCAAGAATTAATTATGATTATGTAATCAAGGTGATTGATTAATGAAATGAAGTTTTTAATTTGATAGAATTTGACTCTTACGTTTTGAAGTCATAATAATTACTTTCGTCTTACCAGTCGGTCACCGGTTTCACTGGTTCCAGATTCATTGGAAATGAAGTTATCTTGTAGTAAATATTTTCACCAATCATCATACTCGATAGTACCGTATCATTATTCTCAACTTTAAACGTTCTGGCAATTTCATTTGCTTGAGATTGAGCGATTTCAGTAAGCTAAAAAATTTTTAGTATAACTGTGAAGAGTTTGTATATGAGCGTATTGATTAACGCCGCCATTTGTCATTACTCACCGTTTTGTTGAACTCTAGAGATGGAGCACTATGTAACTTTCGATATTCGTTGTATTTTTTGATACATGTTTGAATTCATTTCTTTGGTGTAGTGATATTTGTCTAAGTTTGGAAATCAAAATGAAAAATAACCAACATTTATCCTAAATTTCAAAAAAAAATTAAAATTTCAAAAAAACAATTTAATTTCTTAGTACCTTTTGTGATCCCTTTGAAGTTTCATCTATGACTCTAATTAAAAATAGCACTTAATAGTTAGACTTTTTTATTGATTCAACTTCGATGCTTAGTCAAGTAAATTTGATGAGTTGCTGATTCTTCAAATTATTTAAATAATTATGGGAAGCGGTGAAACACTCATCAAAAAAAAAATGGCTTGACAACTCATCAATCATCACTCTTCTATTTCTACTAATCATAATCAATTTTTACTCATCTAATTGTTTTGGTGAAACACACCGCTCATCAGATTTTGTTAAATCAGCAAAAAAAACGACTTGATTAGTGCTGAGTGATGAGTGGTGAAATCCAGCCCAGAAGTCTCTGTATTTTGTATACAAGCAAAGGGTGGTTACGACAAAAGTCTTGATGAAAGGGTTTGTACATCTTTTTTACACAATCCATTCCCCTTTTTAATGTAAAAGTGTCCATTTCAATTTCTGAGAATTTCCACTTCCCTCCTCTTGTCGATGGTCAACACGTTGGTAAAACTGGTAACAATCACCTCGAGAGTCTTTGTTGTAGTTTCACTAAAGTTGAATACAACCTTTAGATTATATGGCTACTATGTTAAAAAATGTTTGCTATCAAGACTAATATATAAACAACTCATCCTAATGGCCCTTGAAGTGAAGGTAGTAAATTTCTAGACCCTTCCACAGAAGTAATCTCAAAAAAGTACAGACAGTTTCCAAGCTAGACAAAAGTAAACACATCATAAAGGAGCCCTTGAAATTGAGAATAATTGTACTACTAAAGATCCCGCTCTTACTTTGTAGCTGCTTCTGTTTATCCCGTTTCCAGTGAGTCGTTGCCCAAAGGCTCCAAAGGTTGAGTTGTATGCTAGCAAGTACAAGTTTGTTTTGTTGTTGCATAGAATTTCCTTGTAAAATGGGCTCGCCTCCTCACTCTTGATACTAATAGACGTCCCCTCAATAAATGCAAAGTTCTGACAACTGGTTTTGAAGCTTCCCAGAAATTAGGCAGACTCCAAGATTCCTGGCAAAAACATGGACGGCTTACAAACTGAGAATATTTGCTCGGTTGTGTAAATGGATGTGCCTATAGAAATGCTTGACTGCTTCAGTTCCAAGTCCCTCACGCTAAAGATTGATTTTGCTCCTGAACCAAACAGCTGTTGGTCTCTAGACACAAGCTGAGGGTTCACAGTATGACCCTTTAAATAGAAGAAAGCTTCGTCAATGGAAAATGTATATGCCTTGTCGGTAGACGTCTTCAAACAAAAAGAGGTTGCATTCTTCTTGAACGTAATATCAATGTTTATACCACTTGGAATCAAAGACGATAGTTCAAACAACGAAGCACTCGATCTCCCAAGAAAGTCGACAGTCTTTGATAGAGCCGTCATTGCTTTTCTAGTTACAAATCCCGTATTACTATCAGTAAACTGGTTTTGGAGGGAATCTGGGTAGTAGCCAATGGCAGTGGAAAGACAAGGTAGAGAGGATCCTCCGATAAGGATATTTCATGTTATAGTCTGTCATCTGCTTCCCCTGAACTGTGATTTGACAGTTTTGGAAACAGGCTTAGAATAATTGATTACAGACTGCAACGTTTTTGTTAAGGGCTAGAACTGAACCGTCACTGTTTAAAACTTTACACTTCAAGTACATGTAGCTTGAGGCTGTGAGGCTGAAACGAGTGAATGATCCATTTTATTTTGGAACAAAAAACTTGCGTTGAGTTTGTCTGCAACAAGATTTTGATTTTTTCCTTCCCAATTTGAAAATATGAGCGAAACTCTTTTTTTTGAAACTGGATTTTGCAACTAATTTAATTTTGATTTGTTTTATATTCTTATAAACGTGTTTTTGTTTGTTTGGTATTCTTCATTTTCTATTAGACTTTGCGGCAGAATAAACATGAGTCTAAGGTTCAATGAAATTTTCGCCAAAAACTTACTTGAAAATACTGGTTGAATATGACTGAGTCTTTGATGCTTTTTCAAAGGTTAGTCGATTTCTTGCGATCCTTACAAACTGTCCAACCTAAAAACTTAAATCTAAATTTCCGCTTCCCGATTGTCTGGGACATTTCTTACTTTATACTTTGGAGTTTGTGGTTTGGCCATGATTAACTTGTTGTAAACATTTCGAAATACCAAGTCTTTGTTGGCGGGATCCAGGCCCTCCGTTGGAGTCATTTTTATAGTAGAGTGGTATCCAAGGAAGAGTATGTGTCTGGTAAATTACATTATATTTACAAAGGGTTCGTTTTTGGGTACATGTTGTTGTAATTTTGAACGACGTGAGGTCAGAGAGACTTGGAAGAAGCCCCACGGTTTACCACTTCCATTCTAGTCATGGTTTTTTGAAGGGTCTGAGTCACCCTCTCTGCCTACAACAGAGTACACTTGTTAATGTATAGACCCTCAAGGCATATATCCTATTACCTGAGATGCTTTTCTTGTTGATCTCATAGAGTAGAGGTGAATGTTATAATTTTCTAGATAAGAGTCAATGCCGTGATTCCAAAATTCCTTTCCATGGTTCGATAGTATGAAATTACGATAGTGCTAGAAAGTTTTCACACGTCTAGAGAAAGTTGTAGAAATGCATTTTAAAGGCAGGAATGACTCACCCCAGTTTGTTTAAAAACGCTTTTGACCGCGGCAAAAACTGATGGGCCACTCTTGTGTTTGGTATAGGCTGTTTATCAAAATTGGGAAAACATATCCAAAACTACGAGTACAAGTGAAAATTTTTCACGTTCTGCAGTTCCCATATCTAATGGCATGAAGTCCATGGCATAACTCATATGAAAGAAAAATGTAAAAGCGGGACAAGTTTCGGACTTTTTAACAGCGGACCGATGAATTGTATATGACTCAATGCCAAACAAAATCACCCTCAGTTTTTTTGGATCCTTGTGCTTTCCTTTTTTAAGAAAGGTAGGTAAACCACTATAACTCTCACTCTTTTTTTGTCTAGGTAGTTTTTTTATTTGTTTTGCAGAAATAATGACATTATTTTACAAAATACAAACTAAATGGGATAAAAATTTTGAAGTTCCAATTACTTTAAAGTTTCCTCTTCCAGAGACTGCAGGCAGTAGACTTCATTTTGCCACTGTCGTAGATGCTGACTTTGATTACAAATAAGAAGACTGTGATTACCAAGTAAAAGACGAGACGTTGTTTTTTGTTCAGTTATTCGAGGAGCACATGGGAAAAATTTCTATCTACATCCTGTGTCTTTATAAACTATAAACTCTACTGGATTGGACGGATTATGTTGTTTTTTTTCAAGAACTTTTCGCATACGGCAACTCATATTTATGGCACCAAATCGTAGTTTTTCTTATCACCCAAATTAGGAGCTTGGAAATGTAAATTATAGCAAAATGTTTCAACAGCAAGTTTTTCAGTTGAGGCAAGTGATGCTTGTGTAGCTCACCACATTGGAATTCAAATCCTCCAAAAGTAAA
Organism: Holacanthella duospinosa; assembly: GCA_002738285.1. Lineage (NCBI taxonomy): Eukaryota > Metazoa > Arthropoda > Collembola > Poduromorpha > Neanuridae > Holacanthella > Holacanthella duospinosa. The sequence continues at coordinate 128,479 of NIPM01000080.1, read as the reverse complement.
CTTTCTTTTGCTCGTCCACTTGGATAAACTGTTTAGCACAGTCACTAGATTAATAGTTAAAAGTCTGGTTTCAAGGAAGCACATGTGTTGTGCGTATCCATCCCAAAATAGTCCACAAGACATACACTCTTGGACACATTCCTTAACCATGAGTTCAACTTTTCAACAACGTTTCATTGGAAAGCTCCGATTTCATATGCTTAATAGTCGCTTGATTGTACAGTAAAACTTTCCGCGGTTTGTTTTTAGTTTTCATTTTGTAGCGGTAAACTGAAAATTACGCACTGACAAAATCCCGTAATCTTACACCAGTTTATAGCCACACGAACTTTTACGCAGTCGTCTGATTTAATGAATTTAATCAAATGAAACTAGTCTTCCTACAGCTCTTGGTAATTTTTATTCAACAATAACTATTAATTACTCTAGAACATTTGTCAGCAAATTTAAAAATGGATCCAGAAAGTTGAAAATAAGACAGGTGTTCAAGCCATCAATTGAAACTAACACAAAATAGCTTGGGCGAGCCATCTGGGACTTCGCTTATTATAATATTTAAATACTTTCCGGGTAAGTTGGCTAAGAATTTATCCTTGCAAAGTGTCAGAGCAAATAACTGGACCAATGGGTTGAGTACAAGGAGGTTTTGGTGGAAGGAGCTCAAGTTTAAATCTCCGACGCACTTGCCACCATAACCTCACTCTCATCTTAAACATTTACTTTTTCATAAGCGATCACAAAAGGTTAGATTACGCAAGCAAGTGCCAAGGAACAACAGGGAATATATCGCTCTCTAAACTGTCTGGTAAGAGTTTACTAACATCACCAAGGTTGCTATGAGGAATAAAATCCAAAAGTTCTCTACCGATCCCTTCAGAAGTAGTTAGAGCTTTTTGAATTTTTTTTCATTCCCTGTTTCACAAACCTCACTTATAAATATATTCAACCCACATATTAAAACTTTCTCACCACAATGCAGAGTCGGGCACGACTACTATGAAATTGCTCAAGATTCCCATGGTATGCGAAAAGTAGATTTATTATGAGAAGCAGACCAATACAAAAGAATTGAAAATTGGAAAATTTTGTTGGATAAATTTTCATAGAGGCAGAAAATTTTGTTGGATAAATATTCATACAGGCAGAAAATTTTGTTGAATAGAAATTCGTACAGGCAGAAAATTTTGCTGGATAAATTTCCACAAGGAAAAAATTTTGTTGGATAAATTTTCACACAGGCAGAAAATTTTGTTGGATAAATTTCCACACAGGCAGAATATTTTTTTGGATAAATTTCCATACAGCCAGAAAATTTTTTTTGATAAATTTCCACAGGCAGAAAATTTTGTTTGATAAATTTCCACTCAGGTAGAAAATTATGTTGGATAAACGTCCATATAGGCGGAAAATTTTGTTGGATAAATTTCCATGCAGGCAGGATGTGGACATAGACTGCTCCTATAATGCCCATGTTTCTTTCAGATTACATAAACCTGAAATATTAATCCAACAAAATTTTCTGCCTGTATGTAAATTTATCTAACAAAATTTTCTGCCTGTAAGGGAATTTATTAACCAAAATTTTCTTCCTGTATGGAAATTTATCCAACAAAATTTTTTGCCTGTGTAAAAATTTATCCAACAAAATTTTTTGCTTGTGTGGAAATTTATCTAACAAAAATTTCTGCCTGTATGGATTTTTATTCAACAAAATTTTCTGCCTGTATGAATTTTTATTCAACAAAATTTTCCATTTTTCAATTCTTTTGTATTGGTCTGCTTCTCATAATAAATCTACTTTTCGCATACCATGGGAACCTTGACCAATTTCGTTGTAGTCGTGCCCGACTCTGCATTGTGGTGGGTATACACTATGAGAAAGTTTTAGTATGTGGGTTGAATATATTTATAGGTGAGGTTTGTGAAACAGGGAGTGAAAAAAAATTCAAAAAGCTCTAACTACTTCTGAAGGGATCGGTAAGAGCTTATCCATAACTATTATTTTTAGGAAAATTATCAATTCTAAAAAAATAACAAACTTTCGCTTTTGTAAACAAATTTAATGTTTTTTTCTTTCAAATTTTAAATTATTAACAGTTTCAAAAATATAATTAGGGTCATCTTAGCTAATTGTGAATTTTTTTTTCACTTATCCGAGTTTGACTAAAAAAAATATATGGGAATGAAGGTTTTTTCTAAAAGAATTTTTTTAAAGTGATTATTTTTTTAATGTGATTTTCTATCGTTGTATGCTTTGGTTGAATTGCGCCAATATTTTCCCACTTAGAAAAATTTCACACTCATGTTATATGTCCCTCTTGAGCGATGAAATGATCTCTACAAATGTTGCTTAGAATATTCAGTGACCAACTTTTCCTAATAAAATTTTTCTCTGTCATGACGTGCTGAGGTCAAGAATGATTGGGTTTGACCTAAGGGGGGCCGTGAAAATTTCTGTTTTTAACATTAGATTCCCCATTTCGAAATTTTTCTAAGTACAAAATTTATTTCATGCACTATATGACCGATATAATGACCTCCACAAAAGTTGTTCAATCCAGTGAATCCAGTGATACAAGTAATTTTTGCTTACAAACTTTTTCTCTGCGGTGACCTCAAGAAGTCGGAGGTCAAGGTGACCACTTATATACCCTCATAACCAACAAAATGACCTCTACAAAAGTTACTCAACTCAAATACGCGAGTAACTTTTACAATTTTTTTCTCCTATGAGCAAGTCACAGTGAAATTCTTCCATGCTACCCTCGTCAACCTCTTCAAATTCATTCCCACCATTTATGAAAGGCTATCAGTTTAAGCAGGTTTGATAACGAAAGTTAATTTAATCTGCGCGATGGATTTAGTATGCAAGTTTATATCTAATTCATTCTTTAATTCCATTTTCAGAATACTCGACTCCCACTGCTGGGAATCGACTCTGACCCCCGTTTACTTAAGCATCATCTTAATCATGGCGAGCACTAAATGGAAACATGCAAAAACATTTCCCTTTATTCCACTCCTGAATTTACAATTTTGCTAAACTATAAATACCGACCGTGTTGGTTGTCTTGCAAATACAACTCAACCTTTCTCGGGGTGTAAAAATAAAATTTATAGACGATACAAAGGTACCTCAAACTACACAAACATCATTCATTGAAAACAGTCATGACTTCGAAAAATGGCATCACACGTTTGTCCATTTTGCGATTATTGTTTAGGGGACAACGGGAAGGTGTTGCGCTTCAACGGAGGTATATCTGATTGTGAAGGCCATTATGTACATCAGTCCTGCTGCAGTAAAAGCAGTGTTTGTTACAAGCGTTTTCGCTGTTGTGACCTAAACTCAGGGCAAACCTAATTTTAAATAAAGTTCAGAAAAACTTTTTCGGAGACGTCTGCCAGAACAAGTCTGCCCAAAGCGGGGGACGTGGACCCCTATCCGACTGCCGCTTCAAAAATTAGTTTTTTGACTGGGTACTATCCAGTTGTGGTTTTTATCCTGGGTACCATCCAGCGCTTTTTTTAACTGGGTTGCATCCCGATTCAGCACGGTTTTTCACCTGGGTTCCATTCAGGGCTTTTCATACTAGTTTGCATCCAGACTGATGATGAAATGATGTATTGAAGTAAAAGTTAGTTAGTATCACAGTCAGGGCATTGGCAATTTTGAACCTTCACAGACTCACGAAGTGGCCCTAGGTAGATGCGCCGAATATCTTGAATAAATTTGAAAAATCCATCCAGTTGTGGTTTTTATTCTGGATTCCATCCATACCTTTTTATAACTATGTAGCATCCGCACGGTTTTTCTACTGGGTTCCATGCAGGGATTACCATTGCTAGATGGTATACTGTTGCGAAGACTATTAATGATATTTCTTGCAATGTTTTTTAAGATTATCATTTCCATTAAATGTTGATGCACAATTTGGACAGTTAAAACGCACAATTTGTCCTTCAACTGTGTGGTGAGTTTTCATATGGTCTGCTTTCCGTATAGTACTCGCAAACGGCATACCGCATTCAGGACAATAAAGATAAAACGGAATTCCGGGAGGAGGCGGGTATTGGATTGGTGACGGAGTAGAAGGCAGACCAAATGTTGGCTCCTGTTACGCAAGCTGCACCGAAGGATTAAGTTCCGATTCCAAGATAGAATCTGAGTCTACGGAAAATACGGTGCCGGTGGTGCTTCCCCCACAATTACTTCGTCAGTCAGTTGACCGGAAACATAACTCGCTGCAAAACTTCCGATGCCCATTTGTTGCAAACTGAGCCGCGAAACGCCTGGATGTCACTAGGTCCCGGCATGGCGTAACATGTTTGGTGTATAAAGTGGCCCTCGCAATCCGATACACCTCCGTTGAAGCGTAATACCTTACCGTTATCAACTAAGGAGAAAACACAGAAAGGACATTCGTGTAATTTCAAACTTGATGCCATTTTTGGAACTCGAGAAGTTTTGAACTTATGGTTACTTTTGAATTGTCGGTAAATAAAATTGTAAAAATTTTTGGGCGTACTTTGAATCCGAAATCAAGGTTTAATTATAATTCCATCACTACCTACGCGGTGGCTATTCATAGATGGGCAAACTGTAAATTGGGCGTGGCATAATAGCGGAGGTTTTTGGATTTGAATTGGAATTCCCGTATAGAAAATACTATTAAGTATTTTTTATTTTTACTCATTTGAAAGCACTTATAAAAATATACTCGAAATGCAGCTAAATAATATTTACTTTGCCAAGTATATTGGTAGATTAATCAAATCGAATAGATCAATCAAATAGATTAATCAAATCAATAATCAAACGCATACCAACATCTATATTTTTGTAAAGTTTTTCTAACCCAATTAAACCCAACTTCGGAATTTCGTAAAATCCAAATTCCTAAATATTGTTGGTGAAAATATTTTTTACTGTGGACAACTTTTGTAGAGGTCATTTCAGCGCTCAAGAGGGACACATTACATGGTTGTAAAATTATTCAGTTTTTTTTAAATTTTCAAAATTTTCAAAAATTTGAACAAGTGATCACAGAGAAAAATTTTATTAGGAAAAGTTGGTCACTGAACTATTCTAAGCAACATTTGTAGAGGTCATTTCATCGCTCAAGAGGGACACATAACATGATTGTGAAATTTTTCAATGTTTTTTTAAATTTTCAAAATTTTCAAAAATTTGAACAAGTGATCACAGAGAAAAATTTTATTAGGAAAAGTTGGTCACTGAACTATTCTAAGCAACATTTGTAGAGGTCATTTCATCGCTCAAGAGGGACACATAACATGATTGTGAAATTTTTCTAAGTGGGAAAATATTGTTTCCCCTTTGGTGCAACCCAACCCAAAATTGTGCTAACTGTGAAAACTAGGTGGGGTAATTGTGAAAAGTTAGATAGAATTAATTTACGGGTATTTCAACTTAGACTATGGTCCAATTCCCGTAATTGTATTGAGCGCCTGATAGTATTAAGGCTCAGTACTTTCAGATTATAGAAAATTTACGAGAACGAAAATGATAAAAAAAGTTGTGATAGAATTATTTCTGTGAGTTGTGATAGATATAGGAAGCTCCAGAAGTTAATGGTTGAATCATTTTCGAAACCTATCTTTTAGCATGTGTTTAGTCCTTTGAATTTTTAGTATAAAACTCAAGTGGTTGAGCTCATGCCCAAAGCATTTGGATTTAAAATTTCACAATTGCCACACATTTGATGATTTTGTGTGGTAAGTGTGAAATTCGAATAATTAATTCACAAGTTGATAAATTAATAATTTCTAACTGGAAAGTCAATCTAGTACTTCTAGTTTATCGATTGACAAAGGCTAAAAACTTACAATCCATTTCCAGTGTCCAACTTTCCAATTGTGTTCCGAAACTCTTCAATCGGGATTTTTATTGTCTTTTAGTTTTTGTCAATTATTAAGTTTCAAAACAATTTTTAAATTTTCAACTGTCCCAAGAATAGACAGATGTATTATCTATCATAGTTTGAAATTATACTGGCTGACAAAGCGTCAACCAGGCAAAAAAAATAAATATTAAAAGAAAATTGAGTTATGGACTAACCTCTTAGAGGACTTTTGGATTTTATTTCTCATATCCTGTGACGCAGAATAAGTCATAAACTTTTTTTTTTTTAATTTTTCTCAACTTCCTCTAGTTTTGAAATCCAGATTCGAAATTGGAAAGACGTGTTTAGATTTCCCGGCACGCCACCTTGGGTGCGTATGCATAGTTGGGCATACCCATTACGCTGTGGTACTTTTTCAAAAATTATTTTTCTATCAATTATAGGGTTTCGAATGACTCCCATTTTCTTCAGAGTCAGAGTCATGACTCACTGACTCCTATTTCCGCATTGAGTTAGAGTAATTCGGAACCCTAATCAATAACTTAGAGATGGCAAGAATTGATTGCAACTGGAGCTGTGAATGACACCCATTTTTTATTGAAAGGAGATTAGTTGTCATTCAAATAGGTAAATGAAAAAATATTTTGCAATGTGAATTTTAGAAATCCAGTTTACGGTTTGTATTGTTGTTGCAACTTGTTAAGGGAATAAAAAAAATTTCATGATGACAATTTTTTGAAGGGAATACTGGGGGGCTTGGGGGCATAGGTCCAAAATTGGAAAAATGGGGTCCATTTGCCAAGGTTTTACTTCGGTATTTATGGACCGATTAAAATGATTTTTTATGAGCATTCTCAATCACATTCCCCATGTAGATCTTTTTTTAGATTTTGAAAATTCCAAGTTTTTGAATTTTTTTAACATTTTGGAAAAAAAATTTTTTTGGAAAAAAATCACTTAGGTCATGTGATTTATCAATCGACTCCTTTCGACTCCAGCATTCATGTGGAACCAATTATAATTAATTTTATAGTAACCTTGAACAGGACTTTATACTTTTCACTATTTTACCACAACGTATTTAGTCCTGGAACTAAATCACTCATTTTTTGTTTCTACACTGCACTACTCAGTAGGAGGAAAAGAAACCAAAGTTTCACTACAGCGAAGGGGAACTGAAGGAACCAAGGGGGTTGGCGTTTTGGCTCAACAACTATACTTATTATAGGTAATTAGTTGTAAAACAAGATATACACGAAATCCCGAAACCCGTTGCAAGTACATGTGTCTTTAATTTGACAGCTTTACTTTGAAGTTTCGTATGCTATTCATTCACATAATGAGGGTTCGATACCAATTCTTTCTAATCGTACCGGCTGACAACACGAATACGAGAATTACTTAGGTGAGTTGGTTTACTTTGTATATTGTTAATTCAAAAATAGTTTATTCAATGACTCTGGGTTTTCAGGGCCAAAACTCATTTTCTGTAGAGCCAATCTCAACGAATTCATCAAAACCATGAGTGAAATTTTGAATGAAGGGGATATAAAAAAAGCATAAAGAATAGTATATGTAATATTTCGTAGCTTGTTATCAGTGTAAAGTCTTTGGATACATTCCCAGCCAAGTGGATACCAAAAACATGTAAATATATTTAAACGTTCTGATAACTTTTACATTTTTACAAATTTTAATAAAACTTTGAAATCAATAGTGACACACAAATGTTTAATGTTAGTTAAACTTATTGAGAAGAGCAACGTCGAGGTGGGGAAGTATGTAGAGGGGGAGGTAATGGACGCGTTTGATGAACACTAAGGATTGAGGGAATTGGCACTGGTCTCACCCATGCTTCTAGGCGGGCGATGGTCCAACCGCTAACATCGAGAATATCTTTCCGTGTCTTGTTCATTGCTGCATATAATCCGTGCGCAGCTTTCATCTCGAGCTGTTTTGGAGTTTTCTTTCAGTGGAACCTATGGTCGGAAAAGAAAAGTGATTTGGGCGTAGGCGGATCCTGTCTGAGTTGACAGCAAATTGCGTTGACTGTCGCGGTTGAACATGCATGCTCAGCCCTGTTTGCGAACAGGAATATTGTATATAGTTTGGAAAAGTAAAGTAGAATCATTTGGCATAAAGAAAATGAAGAATAATATACTTACGTTTCTAATAATATTCTTTTAAAGCGACCAACACAAACGTTATACTCCAATTCCTTGTCATGGCATCTTCGTATAGCAATTTTCATTTCCTTCACTCCATCCAGATGACCCGGAGGTGGAATTGGAAGGGCATCATTTACAGTCCATGCACAGTCCAAAGTGTTAATTTCAACTTGGAATGAATGATTGTTATGATTTGGGGTATCGCCAGCTAGTTTTCCATACTCGATCACAACTAAAAGTAGAATGAACTCAAGAAGTGAAGTTGGAAACTTCAAGCTCGAAAAAATTTTAATTTGTCGACCAGATTCCAAATTTATTTCGAAATCCCCCCAATGTAATAAAATAATGTTACGGGGTATTTTCTGTAACTGTGAATCAAGATACTTCACTACAAGTTCGTGACTAAAAAAATATCTGGCATTTTCAAATCACTCAAACAAAAATAAAAAACTCAAAAGTTCGGTATCAAGTACCAAATCTGTGAATACAGGCTTATAACCAATACGATTATAAAAACTTTGATGTATTGCACATATAGGTACCAGTTAATTGTCAAAAGTTAATATTAATTAAATATCCGCTTGATAAATCTTCCATAAACACTTGAATTCAAAAAATAAAACTAAGGGTCCAGTTTTGTTTGAGAAAAGGACGGAACGAAAAGACAAAAAAAACTTACCTTTCCGACCAAATTTCTCTAAAGTCAACTCAAAATATTTGACCCTTTTTTCTATATTTTCTTGTAAAGAAAATACAAGATGATTATTATTATCATCATCTTCCTCAAACCTAGCTTTCATTACTTTATAAAAAACTTCACTTTACCTCCAATTTTGTAAAAAAAATAATAATTGTAGTATTCCAATCAGCCATTTTTAATGGCATCCATAATTGTAGAAGATGGCGTCGAGTCTACATACTCGACGCCATATCCTCACCGACATAACTCCCATCTTCCAAACACAGAAGACCATACTATAAACACCATCTACATGGGAAGGTAGAATTACATGACATGGGAGCCACCTTAGATTATTTTTTCAAAAGACATTTTTCCCTAACTAACATTCAATATCTTTACGATCAACGAAAAAGCAAACTGGACAAGAGCAAAAAATTATTTCAAAAATTTGAGTTCTTCAGTTGGACAATTGAATTTCTTAACTCTCTTCCCTTCAAAGATCGTTCGTCTATAAATCTTACTACATTTAGATCAATTTATCTCCTCGATGTAAAAGCGCTCTTTAAAATTCAAAACCATCAAATTCTTGAACAGTATTCCGAAAAACTAAACATTTGATGAGATTAATGCCTCTCAACTTGAATTAGATGTATATAATTACTTATAGTTAGTAGAATCTCGTAAATCAACGCGGTTAAATTTTTAGGATTTAGAGTTTATTTTAATCTTACGATGAGGAGAACAGTCTGATTTTTAACCTATTAATTGACATCGAAACGGATTATTTAATAAATTGTATTCAATTCAATTCAATCGGGTCGTAGTGATGCCTTTTTCTCCTATCGGATGCGATTTTTGTCATCTTGCACAAAATACTTGTATCCAAGGATGGGTGTATTTTGAATTATCATGTTAAGCGTATATCCAGAAGATATATGACTCCCTGGACAATTTATAAACAGACCTAAAAACTATTAAAAAACTCGTGAGGTTTGAAGGTCACTAACTAATTTACGCTGGTACTGGGAACTGTCTAGATGGATGTGGCGGGG